>JAJOZX010003960.1:242500-265000 GCA_023014485.1 Bathynomus jamesi
TGGTTTCTGCGAGTATGTAGAGGAATTACGGCATTTGGAAGAGTGAAGACCATGGTGTAGTGGTATCGCGTCTGACCGGCAATCGGAAGATCCCGGGTTCGATTCCCAGGTGGTACTTCATTTTTTCATTTGTTGTTTTCTCTTTCTCGTCTTGCGCGGAATATCTCCTATACAAGCGTCGTTCTTTACGTTATTTATACTGCGTGTTCTTTGCAGTTGAATGTATATATATATATATATATATCATATATTATATACACACACACTGGTATTCTTGCCAATCACAATTATATCTATTGTTTTATACCAGTATTATGGATATTATACCAGTACCTGTGATATTGAAACTAGCATATATGCTCTACCCAATCTAGTGATGATTCTTCCATGGAAATGTAGGTTAACAAAAGGTTCAAAAAAGGTGAATATTTTCCTTTTCTATCTGGAATATATATACTGGTACTCTTGCCAATCACAATTATGTATATTGTTTGAAACGAGGAAGAATGTTTTATGTTCTAGTTAAAAAATATATATACATATAAAAAATGAGGGTTTGTTTTTCCTTTCTATTATATACTTTTTGCGTGATTCAATTTTTCTAAAAGATGACTATATAGTATATATACTAGTATAACCGTATAAGCATGGTAGTATAGTAAATTATAGTAATACTAATATACTTATTAGATTAAAGGAAAAAAAATATGGAATAAGTTTAAAACAATAAAAAACAAAAAAACAAAAAAACAGACTACCTTCGTTTTAAACAAAAAAAACGACAAAAAAAACAAAAAAAACGACACAATAAAAAACGACTCACATCACTAGTCGTAAGCCTTCTCTAAATCTATAAATACCATATGCATCGATCTCTGTCCCTCCCTGTACCTCTCAATCATCTGGCGTAAGGTGGTTCCTCTACCCGGCATGAATCCGAACTGCTCCTCTGCTATGTCAATTTCATCTCTCATTCTTCCGTCCACGATCCGCTCCCATATCTTCATGGTGTGTGACATGAGCTTTATCTCTCTATAGTTATTACAGTCCTGCACATCCCCCTTCTCCTTACAGATTGGCACCACAACACTGCTACGCAACTCATCGGGAATCACCTCCTGTTCAACCAGCTTCTCCATCAGATCCCATAGTAAATTAATACCTTCCTCTCCTAATGCCTTCCATGCCTCTGCAGGTATCTTATCTGGTCCAGCTGCCTTACCATTCTTCATTTTCGCCAACTCCCTCACCACTTCACTCCTCTCCACTCTTGCCGTCATCCCTTCATTTGGTTGCCCGTCCTCCCAGAATATCCTGTCATTCTCTTCATTCAGCAGCCACTCGAAATATTCCCTCCATCTGGTTTGTATGTCTTCTTCCTTTCTTATCACTGCTCCATCCGCTCTTTTGATCTGTTTCACTTTATTGATATCCTTTGTTGCTTTATTTCGCGTTTTAGCCAATCTATATATATATATTTTCTTTTGTCCCTCTCGCGTTTCCAATTCCTCATACATATTTTGGTATACCTCGGCCCTTGCTTGTGCTACCGCTCTCTTCGTTTGCTTATTCCTCTCGCTATACACTTCCCTATGGTCATCCTGCTGCGTTTCCTCCCACAGCTTCTTTGCTGCTTTCTTCCTTTGTAGGCTCTCCTGTACTTCCTCGCTCCACCACCAGTTTTTCTTATTTTCCCATATCTTGCCAGATGTTTCTCCTAGTATTTCCTTGCCCCACTTTCTAATTACATTAGCATTATGTTGCCACCATTGCTGCACATCACTTTCATCCATAATTACCTCATTCAGAACATTCTCATTTTTCAGTCTGGCAATTACAATACTATTTGTATTCAACCTTCGGGGTTTTATTTTGATAGAACTGAAGTCAAATCTTATTAGCCGTCTACTTCTACTTCAGTTTTGGAGGGAACTACTGCTTCGCTTCATAAAAGACTGGCTTCAATTGTTTTGCTAGACAGGAAAAATTTTGTCATACCGATTAAGCGAAAGTTAATTTATATTCCTACCTCTTCAATGCCTGAAACAACGCTGCTGCTGCCAGAATCTCGAGAATTTAATGACGTCATTGAAGAATGAAGATGACGCAATACCCGACCACCAGAGGGCGCGGAAGGTGTGCGGGATCTTCCAGCCTCACTTCCTTTAGACGAAGGGAGACTCCCTAAACTAGACCTGTAAACCATTGAATAATAAATTTAAGTTTCAACACAGCCTTACGGTACTTTCAAGCATTTTAAATAATTTATGCTCACTTCAATAACTTAAAATCCTAGATTTTGTTTAACGACAACAACTACTGCAAATTTGAAAATCGTTAGTTACTAATATAAAATTAAAAAAATATATTCCGAAGTACAAGTAACTGTACAAAATAACTTCAGCTGTTCTGTTATAGTTGTTATGGTGTTTCGTAAATGAAACAGTTTTCCTTTTTGTTTATTGACGACCATGTAACAGTATATATATATTATACAAAGGTGGGCAGGACCGAGTTCCAAAAGGACCGAATTTCAGGAACTCGGTCGTGAGCGGGAAAGTCGGTCCTTTTCTCAGTGAGGACCGAAATGAGGAGCGACGGTCCATTTTTAAGCAATTCCGGACGGTCCGGTCCGGACGGTCTTTTTAGTGATTTTAGTGTGTTTAGTGATTATTTGAAGTTCTAAAGAAGATGGATCGTTTCCTCCAGAAGACTCAGAAAGAGACTGAGACTGAACTGAAACTTGTTTCAACACCTGGAGGAGACGAAGAATCTACTGATGTTAGTGCTTCAACTTCAAGTCAAGCAACTGGAGCTCCTAGCGGAAGAACTGAACCCGGCAATCCCTGGCCGTACCTGGACAAATACTTTGAATACCTGGGCCCCAAGGGTGAGCAGAACCTGGAGTACAAGTGCTTGCTGTGCCTCCCGAACAAGAACGTCCTCTCGACAAGCAACAAGAGCCAAAACAACCTCAAGCGACATGTCTCCAGGCGCCACCCTCACGTCCAGAACCAGTTCGACCAGTGCATCAAGGACGGGGTGGAGCTCCAGAAAAAGAAGAAGCGGCGAGGAGACCCTCAGGAGGACCGAGGACCGAGTCGTTCCTAGGTCCTATCTTCAGAAAGGACCGTGACCGGGACCGTCGGTCCAGTTTGAGGCAAGGACCGGGACCGTCGGTCCTTTTTGAGGCCCGAGTGCCCACCTTTGTATATATATATATATATATATATATATATATATATATATATATGCGCCTCGGTGGTGTAGTGGTTAGCGTCGCTGACTACAAATCCATCGGCCCCGGGTTCGAGACCCGACGGCAGCCGGCGCGCAGCAAAACCCAGCTGTTCATCCTTCCACACAATAAAGAAAGTGGTTGGTAGGTAAATGGGTACCCTAGGTGGCCTAGTGGTTAAGACGCTGGGCTGCTGATGGGGCGTGGTTCGGATTCCACATTAAACTGTAGATCTAAGGTGGAGTGAAAAGCTTGACCTTCGTCAGAATGAACAATTCGGGCGGAAGCTAACTAAAGGTTAAGGTGGTGGACCGGACGTCAGTTTTTCAACATCTGCGGATGCGGATCTTTAATTTCAATATCCGCGGATGCGGATATTTAGTTAATCTATCAATATAATATAGAATTATGAATATATGACATAATTTTTCAAATTTCGTGATATTACTATTATGGCAGGCAATGCATAAGAATTAAAATTAATATTAATGTTTTCATTATGATAAAAATAATAACTTTCTCAAGAGTTTCAGCCACAGAAAATTCAATGAAACAAGATTCATTCAATTTTCTGTGTTACCAGCTATTTATATTTTGACGTTTATATATTTGTTTGTTCATTAATAATAATTAATACTTTACACGAAATGTGCATGACTGGGCCTTATAAGCTACTTTATAAGCTAATTTAATTGTAAATTGCATAATTTATTAGAGGTAATATCCGCATAACATCCGCAGTCAGAAGTGCGAATGTGGATGTTAAAAATGATGCGGATATCCGCAGATGATGATGCGGATGCGGATATCCGGTCCACCACTAATATATATATATATATATATATACCACTGAAGATGCCACAAAATTTCATGAAAATGACAAAAATGAGTAGTTAAAAATTCAAAAGTTATTAACAATATAAAAATTTAAATGAAACAAAACATTCTCGATTTATTGTGTTGTTACAAAAACTGTTCAGGCTCAGTTTGAAGTAATGTGGCATTGTGTGTGAGTTGGGGGAGTGGAGAGAACTGGATGTTGAACCAAAGCCTACTACAGAGTCTTATCACTCTGACCGTGCCACGCAACAGGCCGTCGACTGCCAGACTGGCGAACCGTAGACAGCCCGCTGCAGGGAGATTTGAGGAAATTTGGCCACCAGCGCGTTGATGTTTCGGTTTGACGTCGCCTCTTCTTCGCGTTGACGTGTCCCGCGCTGGAGGATACAGCCGCTGTTAGAAGCTTCCTCGTCAGCTGCTAACTTTTGGTTTAATACTATGTGTAGATTCAGTTATAGTGTGAATCTATTAAAGAACATTCTCTGTTATTTTGTGCTTATCCTTCGTCTGCAATTTTGTGTTGCTCTCTTTGTTGGAGTTCTGAAAATGTATTGCTTGCCTGTCTGCTAAATTGCTTTAATATAGACTCCGTTTCTTCTCTTTCTTTTTCCTATAATTTTCACTAGAAATATGTCTAAAATCCAATACAGAAATCTTCTTGGGAAGAATTTAGCACCACAAAGTTAAAACTGTGAAGCACAAAATGTAAAGTTTCAACAACATAATCAGGTACTTTCCTTATGCGAACTTTCTTCAGTTTCTTCATATACTGTGAATATCTTCAGAGTTTCCTTGTTAATCAATCTGATACTTCTGTTGCTCGTGAAGCATGCAATCAAACCACAGTAAGAAGTTGAAGTTAAATCGGAAATTATGGTCTTGTTGATCCGATGGGTGTTGAACTGTAGATCCTTTTGGGCTACGTCGTGGTTACTTTCAATTACTTTTAAAAGTCTATTAGCAACAACAGACATTAGTAAAGCATTTGATGCTATCCCACGCTTCCCTCTCATGAACAAAATACTCAACATAAACATGCACAATAACACCAAAAGGTGGCTGAACAACTATCTCTCAGGAAGATACTCACATGTCACATTTAATGGCAAGTCATCCAAAAACAAGCTGTTCAACTTATACATGCATGACATTCCAACACCCATAGATAACAAGCTTACCTTATCATCATATGCAGATGACATCACTCTAACATTCACCTACAACAACATCGACACCGCTACAAATAACCTACAAACATACATAAACAGTATACAAGACTGGCTCACACACAATAGACTCAAAATAGCGCCCACAAAATCAACCATCACCATGCTAACAAGCGATCGGTTACCTGCGTGCCGCCGGCTTGCTCGATCAGGGTGGGCTGATCGGCTAACCAACAACAACAACAGTCTTATCATGTCATTCATGAGGTGTCATACAAAATTAAATCTATAACTCACTCATACTACTGTATTCACTACATTCCTTCCACACTTTGTTAACCATTCTCTACAACGGGATTTATCTTGTGGCAAGCAATGGAAAATTATGGTGTCAGAATTTCCTTTTATCTAAACGTTATTACACCAAACGAAGCATAGTGAGTTATAAAACCTGGGCCCCAAGCCAAATTTAGCAGCCATTTCAGAGCGACATCTACCCACCCAAACTACATGACACAGACTGATAAAAAAAAAAATCATCAATTGGATTTGCATGTTGTGTAGATCACTTCAGAGGGCGCTGTGAGTCAATTTTTGTATGAACGTTTATCAATGAAATGAACCTTTAGGATAAAACTCCGTAGGTAGGCTTTGGTTGAACGTTGGACGAAAACCTCCGGGGTGCCGCGAAAGAACAGTTGGCACTGGTGTGCCTTGAGCCAGAAAAAAGTTGGGAACCACTGGTATATATAATAAACGTTTGTTTTCGTCTTACTGAACTCGGTATAAGTTTCCCTATCAGCAATTGAGAAGAATTCTATCGTTGAAGGTCTTAATGTCCTGTTACCTCGACCCATAGTCTCTCCTTCTGGTAAGTCTGCTGAAATTAGGAGGAGGAACGTTTTCTTGTTGACAATAAAGGACGCAAGCATCGGCGATGTCCGGCTGGGACACCACTTCGTCTCCGATAATCATATTCACCACTTTCAATCGTTCTTGAATTATTCTCAGTTCAATATCGGTCTGCAATTAAAACTTAATTTTATTGGTTAATATGTATGAGAGTTTCGTGGCCAGCAAATATCGATGGTCCACCCATTTCATACGCCGAGCCAGTCAGGATGAATCATATATCCGAGTTAGGCGTACACTAGGTTAGGTGGTCGTTCTGGGTTCCTTAGTTATTTCCCACGTCACCAATTTTCGACCAGTCTGGGGTCTTAGGTGTTGCCAAAAAATAGGTGGCCACAAAACTACGCAATTTACCGTTTTATTTACTATGTAATGTAATATTCATCTCTTTTTTTTGTATGGTCAAGAGCTCATGATAATCCCAAGCATACGATACAGAAGACCCTTCCTTTCATGTTGGGATTCTGTATCACTAATTTTCTATACTGTCAATAATGAAATGAAGTATTTAGAGCAAAGGGACTTAAGACTTACCATTTTGAGAGTTCTGCTGGCTAGTTTCATTCTGAGTGTGTTACAGGCTTGATTAGCGTGTTTCACTTTTACCTGCTGACTTCCCATTTCCCTCTCAACCGCACGTACGTGCATATTCTTTTCCTGCAAAAGTTCCTCCACCGCGTGTAGCTGAAGCTCAGTTTCACGCAGATGTTCTTTTTCATGCTTTGAACAATGAACAAAATCTTATTTATTATCTGTTTATTAATTGAATTCAATATTCTAATTTGGATTTTCTTCCACCAATGGTACTGAACTTGGTTAAGTGAAAGCATTTTAAAACGTTTAATACGTTCTATTACTTCTATTGCAGTGTTTTTCAGTCGGTGGTAGGCGTGCCACTGGCGGTACTTACTTCTCAGCTGGCACTTAAAGATGAAAAATACACGGTGAAATACAAGGATACGTCTTACGGAAGGCAGTGAACGAATCAAGTTCAACTTCTATTTCCATGAGATTTAGCCAAGTTTTATTTAAATGGTGCTAGAGGGCAGACAAGTCCTTAAAGTGGTACTTAGCGAAAAAAGGTTGGAAACCACTGTTCTGTTGTGAATGCCGATCTTTACATACGTTAAGTATTGCTGGACTATTTCGATGATTTTGAATGTATCTCATACAATAATGTTCAGGTTTCATGAATAATTAGGCTGGTATATAAAATATAGAAAAGTATGTAGTAATTTTAGCGCTGAAATTATGTTCTTTGCACACCACGCAATACGGATGACTAGATTCAGCGAGAAAACTAAGAAACTTACCAATAACATTGGACTTACACCCAAATACTGCATGACCAAACTTACAAGAAGAACTTTGGACTCCTGTTCGTAAAGTTGGTTCCAGGTTTTAACATTTTCTTCAGATGACTGCAATTTCTCTTCCAAATTTGCCTTTTCTTCTTCTTCGTCTGTAAAGAATAAGTAGAAATATATACTACTCAAAAGAAGTTAAGGGTAAAAAATATTTGTGCATATAAATATAAGCTAACGAGCTAAAATGGTGACGACTAATGACAAAATAATTCTTTGATGGCTCAAGAACAGAAAACACAAAACAAAAACTTTTGATTAGACACTAGTTTATTACCCTGATGAAAAAAAGTCATGCACCCCCCAAAATGATGTTCACACAAGTCGCGGAAGCTTCAGTAACTGGTGTAGCCACCGTTAGCATTCACACATTCTTGACAACGTTGGCGCATGCTGTTCATCAGGCGTTGGAAATAACGTTGAGGGATCGCTTGCCATTCTGCGACTAATCGCTGAGCCAGTTGCCGGATGTTGACGGCAGGGACGTGATGTGATTGAACTCGCCGCCCTAGTTCATCCCACGCATGCTCAATGGGTGACAAGTCGGGTGAATATGCAGGCCAATCCATGTGCTGAACGTTCTGCTCCTGCAGGAAGTCGGTCACCACCCTGGCATGATGAGGTCTTGCGTTGTCGTCCTGGAACCAAGCTCCTGGTCCAATCCGCTGCAGAAGTGGAATTACCAGAGGTTGAACAATCTCGTTGAGATAACGCTGACCAGTCAAATTTCCGTTGACGACGTACAGAGGGGTTCTGTGGTTCATGGATATCCCCGCCCACACCATCACACTTCCTCCTCCAAATGGTAGACGTTGAGCAACGTTGACATCAGCAGATCTCTCTCCTTGACGACGATAAACACGAGCCCGGCCATCATTGAACTGGAGCGAGAAGCGTGACTCATCTGTGAACATTGTCTCTGACCACGGTTCCACCGGATATGACGTCTGCACCAATCTCGGCGAGCCCTTCTGTGACGGTCAAGTAGCGGTGGTCGTACTGCAGGACGCCGGCATCGCAAACCTCGGTCTCGCAGACGATTCCTAATGGTCTGGTCGGACACGTTGGTGCCTCTGGCAGCTCTGAGTTGATCCCGAAGATGCCGTGCGGTCACAAAGCGCTGTCGCAACGCCGTTATCATCAGGAAGCGGTCTTCTCGTGCTGTTGTTGATCGGGGTCTTCCAGAACGGGGGCGATTCTGAACAGCATTAGTTGTCCTGAACCTCTGCCAGAGTCTGCCGATAACGCTTTGGCTTACATTTAGACGCTGAGCCACAGTTCTCTGAGTTTGTCCATCTTGTAGCCAGCCAATGGCCCTTCCCTTTTCTTGGATGCTGAGTTGTCGTCGAACCATCTTCAAATTTCAAGTGATGATGAATAGAAAATGCTCAGCCCTTTTATTGCTAAAATTGGCATGCATGGAATGACACTCATGCAAAACACGTGCAAATGGTGCATGAGGTGTCACAATGGGTGTTTCGAGGCAGTTTGTCAGTTTAGTCTGACTAAGTTCGTGCTTCAAATCTATGAAAAGGAAATCTGGGTTAACTTAAAAAGTTTCTAAAGATAAGTGCAATGATTGCATGTCCCATAATAACGTGATGTCTATAGTCCAAATGACAACCCAAAGGGGGATATTCTAACCCTATCTGGCTTAAAAAGACATACTTACAAAAATGATCAAAAAATTTCCTTTGACCCTTAAATTCTTTTGAGTAGTTAACTACTCAATTAACGATTAACTCCTTATTTTTTGTACTTTATCTAAACTTTATTGAAACAAAACTTTTATTCATTTAAAGTCAATGCGTAAATACAATAATGTAGATAATTTGAACAATCCTAATTAGTTCGTTTTTAATCACCAAAGAAAGACAATTTATAGTCCAGTAGAAATAGTAAAAATTTTGGACTGCAACGCTATAAAGTTATTTGGGGATTAATGGCAAAGGTCATGCAGTATTTACCCTAAGTATTTTTTTGCTATGTAGGCTTACCAGTGAAATATGAATTATTATTATTATTATTATTTATTTATTATTATTATCCTATAGTAAAACAGCATTTTGAGTTTTGTACATTAGGAAAATAATCTCATAATTTTTTAATAACACGATATTTATTGTCCAAAGTTCTTCTAGTTTAGTCAGCTTCCTGATCTGCCTGTTGCTGTAACAAGCACTTGCGTGACCCCACTTTTACCCAGTGCTGTGACGTAACTAGTTACTCGGTAATCGTTACTTTTTTGAGTAACTGTAATGGTAACCGAATAATTGTAACTATAACTAGTTAAAAAAAATCATGAATATTGCAAATATTCTCTCTTCCAAAAGGGATTAAAACACAACTGCATATACGGTATTCCTTAGACACAACTGTTTCTAAGAAAGGAGAAATATTATGTTACTGATCTACACGGATGTTTTTCCTTACTGTGATAAGTCAAGTGGTGAAGTTTGCTCCTAAAGTGGTCATTTTCAAGATTCAAAAGGGCCAAGATTTTCTGCAAACCTTCAACTTCCCCTTCAGCTTTTCTCACTTCCACGTCTAGGAGATCTCCCGCTTCCTGAAGACCCTCGCGTTCCTTGGCTATCTGCGACAGGAAACAACTGCCAAGTAGCAGCCAGAAGCTCATTTCCCCACGATGTGGGGGTGACCTCGGGCATTAACAGGGTAAGCAACCAACTCAACCCGGCCCAGGAGCCAGCAGGTGGGAGCGAACCAAGAGCCTCACCACTCAAAGTTTGCTACCATATCACTGAGCTTCCGGGTGCCCAAGAAACAACTGCATGCTTTAAAATTTTAAAGATAAATTTGCTGTACTTACGAGCAATTCCTTAAGAGAAAACTACAATCGAGACGTAAGCATGGAACTGCAAGTAACTGCGCGAAGGTGGAGCGCCAGGTGGAGCACTGCTGGACTGCAATTACTTGCAGTTTCGTGCTTACATGCAATGTTGGGGTTGGAAACTTGACCAATAGCCCCACCTATATTTTCATGTAATACTGTATACAAGAAAAAGTTCAGCTATACAACGAGTTTATGATTTAAAAGAGAAAATTTTCGACTTGAAGTATTAGTTAATGATATAAAACTTTTGAATTATTGGTTAACGGTGTAAAACTTACTTCGATTATTACGTGCAAAGGAGATATTTCTATGTCTCCTTCAGGAGCATTTATGGCTTGGCGAATTCGATTAAATCTGAAAAGGGAAAATATATATATTTTTGTTCTAATTCCCTTTATAATATGGATTAGAGGCTTAACTAAAATATTAGGATCACCTGAAGATCAGGGGCCCCCAGCCTTCTCTAACGAAAATATCACGACCTAACCTAACCAATCGTTAGGTCAACTGTACGCCCTTGACGATTGGTTAGGTTAGGTCGTGATATTTTCGTTAGTTAGCCTTATAAAGCTAACTAAAGAAGGCTGGGAGCCCTAATCTTCAGGTGATCGAAATGTTATAAAGTACGCAGTTTATTTATAGTTTGGAAAAAAGTTCGCCTTTGAAATAATAAATTTTCTAAAAAATTACTAATCATTACTAATTGGTTTCGCTTTTGAAATTCTATTCCTGTCACCAAAAAAAGGAATAAAATATCCAAAGAAAAACAGAATCATACCAATTAGTAATTTCTTTGAGCTTTTTTTTTTTTTAATTTTGTATTTCCAGGCGAATATTTTTTCTCAGTAGTACACTGCCTTTATTTTCTTTATGTGTCTTCAAATTACCACACCTTAACTGTGTGATTTGCAAAGTATTAATCGAGGGGATATATTCATTCCTCAAATTGTGGATACATTAATATTTGTAATAAAAGAAACCAATGTTCTAACTTCTCCATCAATTGTTCGATTTTTGTATTGGTCGAATGCATTTGCTTGGAAATGATGGTCTGTCTTCCTTCCAAATCTCGAATCTGAGTTTTTGTCGCAGAGATCGCCCCTCTAATACTACTCTTTTCCTCCTTCAGAAGCTTAAACAAAAAGGTGGGACGTTTTAGTTTTACGTTGTTTAGATTTTTCAGCTCATTATTGACTTATTTATTATATAAAGTAACTCTGTATGGAATCAAATATATATATTTTTCTTAACTACAAATTGCGTGGTGGCAATCATAAAATTTAGATGACATTGGTGTATTTCCTTTGAACCCAAATCTCGGAATTTTTGTGTGATTATACTTTTCCTTTTGTGAGGATTCTAAAAATTCAGTAAAGTTTGTCTACAAGGTTCTAAATATTCTAAATATATTCTAAATGTTATAAATATATTAATAATAAGGTGCTCTTCCAATATGTGCTCTACCGCGAAACTGTGATCTACCATATTCCAATACGTGCTCTACCGTGAAACTAGCCTTATAAGGCTAACTAACGAAAATATCATGACTTAACCTAACCAATCGTTAGGTCAACTATACGCCCTTGACGATTGGTTAGGTTAAGTCGTGATATTTTCGTTAGTTAGCCTTATAAGGCTAACTAACGTACCTGCTGCTAATCCGAATAATCTAAGGTAGATCACGTATTGGAATGTAAATTTTAAGGTAGAGCACATATTGGAAGAGCACCAATAATAATTATACAGATCACTTAAAATTACAGTTGATTTAAATTCAGGCGGTAATGATGTACTGTATAAGGCAGTGGTTGGATTACACTGTTGACATTTCGTTCATATTTTTTATTAGTTTTTGTTTATATTTTAATTAATAATTAACAATAACAAAAGAATTGAATGTTATTTATAAATCATTAAAAAAGTGTTCAATATATATATAAAATTCTAAAATAAATTTGTTATAAAAAATGTTAAGTTAATTTTATGTTATGTCATGATGTAATCTTAATTCTTACTTTCTCCATTTCAGTTTTGTTTTCTCTAATTTTCGTAATTTCGTCTTGTACTTCCGTTAGTTTCTGAATTCTATTCTGCAAGTAAAGTTCGGAAAGGCTCGCGTCTACTAGAAATTCTTCTCTGTCCTTCGTTAGATGCTGTTGTTCTCTGAAAAGTAAATCATTGTATACCATTGGTAAGCCTTCATTATCATTCTTATCCAAACATCAAATACGAATATGGTATGCAACAGTGGCTCCAAACTGTCGTACGTGTGTTATTATTTAGTAGTATCTCAATATATTACAAATTAAATCTCTGTGGACCATAAAATAAAAATGAAGCTAAATATACGTACAGTTTGTAAGTTTGAGAAGTAAAAATTATAATCTATACAGCGAGAGTTATAGGGTTACCAAAAAAAAAAAAATAGTGGTACGGAAAGTTTGCTGTTTTGCTGCAGGTGGTACAGAAGGAAATAAGTTTTAGGACCTTTGGACTGTACAGTACAGTATATGTGAACAATGTAAAATATTGTCGTGTTTTGGCAAGTTGTCCCTCAACGATATGTTAACATTATTAAAAGACTTACAAGAAATCTAAACATTTTACATTCCATGAAGCTCTCATTATAGACTATAACTAATATTGGTACAGTAGCTACCTCATACTTTTAATTACTTCCTTTATATTTCACTATAATTTAGGACTACGTTGATCAGCGAAATTAAGCTACATAAGTTCTCGGTAGTATTTGGATGAGGGGCCGTCCTCCGCGTCCAGATGATGTAGTGACCCGTGGTTCGGATTCCACGTAAAACTATATGTCCGTTCCGTCATATAGGGTCATTCAAAAACCACGTGGTCCTTTTTCGGGTGGTTTTCAAACCCGTCCCCCCCCCCTTGTAATCATTTGTGGCCAATGACTTAAACCTCCCTCCAAAACCACGTGGTCTTCTGATGCCACCCCCACCCCTTCTTAATCTTAAGTAAATTAAAATGCAAATTAAAATAAAGCAAATTAAAAATAATCAGTGCTGTGCTCGTTACTTCATAAATGTAATGCCGTTACCGTTACCGTTCTACAGTCTAAATGTAACGCCGTTATCGTTACAGTTACCATTTTTAAAAAGTAACGAGTAACGGCACCATTACTCGTTACCGTTACTTTTAATGAAATATAAATATATTATATATATGCATAGGTATATTATAATTTATATATACATAAAATATTATATTATATAAACATTCTCTTGTGCGAGTATGTGTTGGTTTGTATCCACTGGTTAATGCATAGGCTATGAAGTCTGTGCATGCCTTCATTGCGTTGTTATGACTTATAAGGCATAATATTTTCAAAGAAGTGAAACAAAATTACTGCAAGATTTATTACTAAGAATTGCAACATAACAGAGGATGTAGCATACTATTGATACTAATTTACTATGCTAGAATATACCAGGAAAGTTTAGTTTTGCAAAACAATATGAAATACTAGAGAAATGAATCAAATGAGTTATTGTGCATGGCAATGATAATTGAAATTTATTAGCTAAATATACAAACTTATATTGGCCTTTAAGAAAACAAGCTTCTCAAAAGTTGCATCTAAGAGCGAGCCTCGTTTCGGACGCAGTATATCCTTCCCTACTGAAAAAAAAACCCGCTCAACAGTGGCACTAGATGGTATAGGAGTGTTAAGTTTAATAAACATATTTTTAAAGTTAGTGGATGGGAAGGATGCAGAGCTAACGTGCCGTGAAGGCCCAGATGAGAGGAATGACGAAACCTCTTGAACTTAGGTCCCTCCCTGCTCCAGGGTTCTTCGCCTTTTTACTTTGACAGTGCTGTCAGTATAGGGGGAGAGGGTGGATGGGGGTAGGCTGCCAGCATGTCAACGGCCAACATGCACACCTCGCTCATAGTGAAGGGACAAATTTTTAACGGTTGTTGTTGTTGTTGTTGTTCCGATCAGCCCACCCTGATCGAGCAAGCCGGCGCGCGGCACGCAGGTAACCGATCGCCCTCTCCGGAGTGGACCAGAGGTTCAGCGCACTAGTGATGTTGTGTTGTGTTCGTTGTTGTGCTAGAGCGGTACAGTCTGTCATAATGTGTTCAATTGTTTGTGGTGTGTCCTGGCACACGTGGCAGGTGTCGTCTATGGAGTTATCTAGTCTGTGTTTATATGTCCGTAAGTTGGGGTGATGTCCACATCGGAATCGTGCTAAGTTAACTCGATCCGATCTGCTCAGGCTGATCTCTGACCTGTTAATGGGTGGAGGCTTCGCACCTAGGACCGCATTCGGACCGAGTCGTGTCAGTACTTTGTGGGTTAGGTGTGTGTGTATGTGTTTTCTGTACTGTGTGATGTCTGTGGGGCGTGGTATGGAATGGAGTATTTGGTTATAATGTCTCTCTGGTGTTACCTTAATGGTGCGAGGTGTTGGTGCATGATTGTACATGTAGCGGCAAGGGTGTTGTGGGTTAGTTGTCGCTGCTGCCATGAATTGTGTTCTCTTCATGTCTAAATGTTCCCTAACTTTCAGTATTTTTGTTTCTGTGTGCAGGTGTTCTATTGGTGTTGTTTGAGTGCATCCTGTAATGATACGAAGTGCGTTGTTTTGTATTGTCTGTAAGGCGTTTATGTATGTGTTTGAGATAATGGGTGCCCAGCATTGGCTAGCATAGTCCATAACTGAGCGAATATTTGTTTGTATATGAGTGATGTTGTTTCCTGCTGGTGTCCAAAGTTTGTGCCTGTTAGTACCCTAAGCGTGTTAAGTCTTGACGTACATTTGTTTTTAATGTCCTGAATGTGGTTTGCAAAAGATAATGATGTGTTGTATGTGACCAAGTATTTTGGTCCTGTGAGTGTGTGGAATGTTGATGTTGTTTAGTGTAACCTGTGGAATTACCTGGTGTTCTTTTGTGTTGTTTGTAAGCAAGGTGATGGTTGAATTTTTAACGGTTAATGAATAATGAGTGAGGATCGAAAGAAACTAATTGTGAGCTACGATAAAAAAGTAACGAGTAACGACTAACGAATGTATTTCCCTAAAAAAGTAACGTCGTTACTGAAAGAGTTACTTGATTTGAAATGTAACGCCGTTACCGTTACTAAAAAAGTACCGCGTTACGTAACGGCCGTTACTTGTAACGCGTTACTGCCCAGCTCTGAAAATAATCAAATTAAAAGTATGGCAAATTTGTGTTTTATGAACGTTAAAGATTCGAACCTTCTAGTATATAGAATTTTCCGAAATAAAGATACAACGAATTTGTTTATAAAGATTCGTCTTCTGGAATTTTCTGGAGTTTACGAAATATATATATATATACTGTATATAAAATAAACAATATTATAAACAGGATATTTTAATGCTTAGTATTAGTACGTGGTTAAACGTCAAGACCCTCCCTCCCCCATGTGGCCCTTGGTGGGCAAATAAGGAACCCCCTCTCCCCAGTTTAAGGACCACGTGGTTTTTGAATGGTTTTTTGCTCTTACGAAGGAAGTTAAACAACCCAAACAACTCTACTGTTACTTAATTTTAATAAAAAGGACTTATGCAGACAAGTGAGAGAATTTGAGAGGAAAGTAGAAGAGTGAAATATTATTAATAATTGTTAGTAATATACTGTAATTCGTAGTCACTTTAATAAACCTATTAATAGTTTAGAATATAAATTATAAATATCTACATAGAATTTGTGTTTGGTATCGTCTCTGTGTGCATATATGTAGATGGTATCTTTTGATTGGCTGATCCAAAGCCTAGCTATTGATTAGCCGGAACAAAATGTTGAACTTCATTTTGTCAAAAATCTATGAATATCTAGTCGGTCTACACTCTACACTCATACAAACGATTTTCAACAGAAAGTTCTTAGCCAGAAAGACTTTAACAATAACTTTAAGCTCACAAGCTACTTAGATTGTGAGTGCAGCTTCACAAATTATTATTAGTTTTATTACTAGCAAAAAAACCCGCCCAACGGGTGGGATATTTTGGCTAGTTCCTGTGGAAGGCTATTATTACTCTTTGGACAATACATCCTATATACTATTGAAGTAAAATGTGTCTGTGTGTCTGTCCGCTTTCTTCGGAACCGTGCACAGACTAAACGGCACATCGGAAAATTCTGCAACCACCACCAACAAATAACCTACAAACATACATAAACAGTATACAAGACTGGCTCACACACAATAGACTCAAAGTAGCGCCCACAAAATCAACCATCACCTTGCTTACAAGCAACACAAAAGAACACCAGGTAATTCCACAGCTTACACTAAACAACATCAACATTCCACACACTCACAGAACCAAAATACTTGGTGTCACATACAACACATCATTATCTTTTGCAAACCACATTCAGGACATTAAAACCAAATGTACGTCAAGACTTAACACGCTTAGGGTACTAACAGGCACAAACTTTGGACACCAGCAGGAAACAACATCACTCATATACAAACAATATATTCGCTCAGTTATGGACTATGCTAGCCCATGCTGGGCACCCATTATCTCAAACACACATAAACACCTTACAACAATACAAAACAACGCACTTCGTATCATTACAGGATGCACTCAAACAACACCAATAGAACACCTGCACACAGAAACAAAATACTAAAAGTTAGGGAACATTTAGACATGAGGGGAACACAATTCATGGCAGCAGCGACAACTAACCACACAACACCCTTGCCACTACATGTACAATCATGCACCAACACCTCGCACCATTAAGGTAACACCAGAGAGATATTATAACGAAATACTCCATTCCATACCACGCCCCACAGACATCACACAGTACAGAAAACACATACACACACATCTAACCCACAAAGCACTGACACGACTCGGTCCGAATGCGGTCCTAGGTGCGAAGCCGCCACCCATTAACAGGTCAGAGATCAGCCTGAGCAGATCGGATCGAGTTAACTTAGCACGATTCCGATGTGGACATCACCCAAACTTACGGACATATAAACACAGACTAGACAACTCCATAGACGACACCTGCCACCTGTGCCAAGACACACCACAAACAATTGAACACATTATGACGGACTGTACCGCTCTAGCACAACAACGAACACAACACAACATCACTAGTGCGCTGAACCTCTGGTCCACTCCGGAGAGGGCGATCGGTTACCTGCGTGCCGCCGGCTTGCTCGATCAGGGTGGGCTGATCGGCTAAACAACAACAACAACAACTGATAGCCCATGAGCTGCCGATGTGCTCTGTCAAGTTTCCCGGTCCTAGGTCACAATTACTGGGTCCGAAGGCCCCAGCAACGCAATAAAACTACAGAAAAGAACGCAGCCGTGAAAATCTTGAGCTTCACACATACTGTTACATATATACTGCTACCCGCCCTGAGGGCGGGTAGTAATATATGTCACAGTGCCACCCGCCCGGGGGTAGTGGGGGAGGGGGTGGGGTAATGGGGGTAATGGCGTTTTTTACTTTTTGTGTGTGTGTGTGTGGGGGGGGGGGGAATGGGGGAGTATTTACTACAGTTCTTCCTTTTCTTGCCATGTTCAATCCCAAAGATTCTTCGTCTGGATTCAGTATTCAGAACATTCCCAAATTTCTTTGGGAAACAAACAATAAAATGCAATGAAAATTATTTTAAGGAAAATTTAAGCGAGTTAGAATTTAACATTTACAATTAGCTCACGAATCACTTAAATTTTAAATGCAGCTTCACAGATTTTACTTGAAGCTCACGAAACAGTTCAATTTCAAATACAACTTCTCACATTTATTTTTACCTATCATGTATGGCTTCCGATGCGGAGCTAAAGTTTTTGATGGTTACATTCTTTTCTAAATTTATTGATCAACTTAATTTTCTTTTTCATTCCACGAAAGTGTATGAAATTTTGTTTTAAAAGGGTGTTGGGACTGGGTTTACTTGTAGACTTTAATGATATGGAAGGCCACCAATCCACGCTCCTATAAAATTTTATTTTTTTCTAATAGCCGAGAAAAACAAGCAGATCAACAACTTCACGAAAGAAAGCAATCATCAAAATTTTGAGTTTCACATCCCAAGACCAATAGGCAAAAATCTTGAAATTTAAGTGCTTCGTGTTTTAACATATTATATTTTGGGGTGGGGGGGGGGGGGGGGGTGGGGGGGGTTTCACCGTATCTGAAAAAAAAAGGAGCTAAAAAGTTATCCTATAGGATGTTGTCACCAAGTTTCATGAAAATCGGTCCAGCTGAAAAGGTAGCCCTGAAGAGGAGGGAGACAGACAGACAGACAGAGAATTATGGCAAGATTCGGTTTTGAATGCAAAGCTAAAAATTTTGATGGTTATGGTATTTTTGTAAATTTATGGATTGACTGGCCTTTCCTCGATTTAACAAACGTGTATGAAATTTTGTATAAGTGTGGGCTGACTAGATATAAGTAGGCTTTGGTTTAGTCAACAGGAAAAACAAACTGAAAACGGACATCATATATTTATTCACCTTTCAACTGCATCACATTCCCTTGCTAGAGCCGAAGCCTTTTCCTCTAATTCTATGACAGTATTTTCCCTTGCTTGAATTTCCTTTTGCGATTTAAAATGTCTCGACTGCAAGATATGGCCAGTTTATAACACCATTAATTATTGTATACTATATATATATATATATATATATATATATATATATATAAAAGGGTGGCTATCAGCATATAGGACAAAAATTATTTTTTTAACTTTAGAGTTCGGAAGGTCGGATTTTGTTCCTTATCATGAGAAAACTTAGCCTGTCATTTTTTAAAGCAATCAAATCATATTTAGGGGTGGCGCACAGCAGTATAAAAATGTAGAGTAATGTACTTTTAATCAATACTGTAGTAAAATACCCCATTTACTTCTTTGCAAAATTTGCAGAAATTATTATTGAAATGTTTATATGAAATATTCATATGTTTTCAGATAAATAGTTGTATTTATATAATATCAATATATGTAACTACTTCTTGTTACTTTTGGCACCTGAAAAACTGGCAAGGAGCAAGCTGCAACTCAAATCCTCAGTTAACTACATGCTGAGGAAGTGCGTATGTGGTAGTAATTCGTGCTCCATTTATTTCAAGGTTAGGAGTTTCACGCCCTAAAATTTTTAATTTTTTTGTAATTATGACTAGTACTAGTTATAGTACTCGTTCTAAAACAGATATATGGCTTGTTGGTTCAACTTTACCAAAAATATTGGGCGATAAACTCCCTTCTCAGCAGCAAGTTTTGGCACATGTTTTTTTACCATCATTCAGAGATGAAGCTCCCTTTGAAAGATAGTGCTAAGAACACTTTGATCAATGTTATGGGTTTCTTGAAGAAAGTCAGTATTCCAACTGCGCATGAACATGATCTTATTAAGCGGTTGCTTAAACTTCATTCTGAATGGAAAGCACTGTGTTTCTGACACTGCACACGAGAATGCTCTGTCTATAATGAAAATAGAAGATAAGAAATTTCTTATTGCTCAGCGCAGTGGAAGGAAAGGTCACATAGCTGGCATTGATAAAGCAATCAAGGAAAGAAATAAGATAATTAGAGAGCAAAATTTTATTAGCCACAAGAGGAAACCTGAAAAAGAAATACAACTAAGCAAAGTTGCAACAATAGATTCAAGTACCAGTAGTGATAACGAGTCGATCCATTCGGAAAATAGTACATCTCAAAAATTAAAAAGTTTTTCTCAGGGTGACACCCAACCACAATTGAAGAAAGCAAGACCTCAAAACATAATGACTCCCGAATTAGCGCAAGCTCTAGTCTAGACCAGTGGTTCCCAACCTTTTCACCACAAAGGACCCCTTTTATTTTTATTTTTTCATTTTTTCCCACGGACCCCATGTTTTTCAAAGATTCCGTCTACCAAACAAACTGTTTTTATTAACTAATAATTAACTCGTTTTCTCATTTTTCACTATCAAATATAGGACATATAAGTATGCAATTAAAATACAGCGTATTAAAAAAGTATTAATAATTCCAGCCAAGAGCAAGGAAACTTGAAATTTTAGCCTGAGTAAATGTACGATTTCCATTGGAACCTCTCGAAATATTGAAAGCTCACGGACCCCCAGTACTACCTTCGCGGACCCCCAGGGGTCCGGGGACCCCAGGTTGGGAACCATTGGTCTAGACCGTATAAAGACCAGCAACCGAGCAGCAGCTCATATCGTTGCTGCTACGGCAAAAAGTTTAGGATATGATGTAGAGTCACTATCGATCAATAAAGATTCTATTCGCATTAAAAGGATGAAAATTAGAAAAGAAACTTCAGCTAATTTCATTGAACACTTTGCTCCAGAAACCCGCCTAGTAGTTCACTGGGATGGGAAAATGCTACCTGATATCACAGGAAAAAGTCTGTCGGTCGTTTGTCTGTGGTAGTGACTGGTAAAGATATCGGCAAGCTTCTTGCAGTCCCTAAACTTACCTCCGAAAGTGCAAAAGCAATTGGAAAGGCTGTTGTTGAAACTGTAAAAGAATGGAATTTAACCAACCAGATTAAAGCTATGTCGGTTGATTCCATGGCAAGTAATACAGGAAAGAGAGGAGGTGCCTACATCCTGACTGAACAAATGTTGGACAAAAATCTTCTGCACCTAGCCTGTCGTCATCATATTCATGAGATTATAGTTGGAAATGTATTTAGCGTCCTTTTTAGGCCCTCATCAGGACCTGATATTGCTTTATTTAAGCGATTACAGCTAGAATGGAGTAACATTGATAAGAGTAAGCTAGAACCAGTGATTGGTGATAAAGAAGTGACTTTAGACATATCTGAATGGAAGGAAATAATTGAATTCTGTAAAACTAACCTAGAAGAACGTCAACCAAGAGATGATTACCAAGAAACCTTAGAATTAACATTGTTATTTCTGGAAGAAGTACCCACACGAGGAAGAAGACTGATGCAACCCAGTGCTCTACATCGTGCACGTTGGCTAGCAAACGTAATTTATTCTATAAAGATTTATCTTCTCCGTTCACAGGTTCATCTAATAGCAAGAGAAATATCATCTTTAAGAAGATTCAATTTATTCACTACAAAGATTTATGTAAAAGCATGGTTCCAATGCCCCCAAGCAACTTTAGCTCCTGCAAATGACCTTGAGCTCCTTCAGCAATTAAAAACTTACCCAGACACTGTCGTCTCCAAGGTAATCATTTGTGGTATTTAAGTGAACGTCTGATTGGTCTCTCTTTCTTTGATGATCGTGTACCTTTAGAAATGAAGAGATTGATGGTCGCAGCTCTAAAAAATGAAGGAGATAAATGCCCTCCAAATAGAATGTGTCCAACGATTGCTGAAGGAAAAGATCTGTCATCATTTGTCACAGCAAACTCGCGACAACTGTTCTCAAATTTAGGGTTGGAAGATGACTTTCTAACTTCTGTAGATCCAGCTCAATGGGAACAGATTCCAGATTATCAAAACGCTTCCAAGATTCTTAAAAGCACGAAGGTTGTCAATGATATAGCAGAAAGGGGAGTAGCATTGATAAAGGACTTTAACGCCTCTGTAGCGAGAAATGAGGAACAGACACAGTTTTTGCTAAAACATTAGTTGAAGGTCTCCAAAGTTCAACCAGGCGACAATGAGCTGTTAGCACCAACAAAAATCCATCCACTGAGAGGATAATACTCACCCTTATGGGTGAGGGGAACCTGGAGCTGAATTCAAAAAAGACTGTAAACTAAAATCTTCTGGACTCTTGCGGCACCTCTAAAACATTTCCAATTTGTATACAAATTGGTATTTTGAGTTTTTTAGGGAATAAGAACAATATTATGGGTTCCGAATTTAACTTTTTGAAGATTATGTTTATATAGCCACCCTAAATATATATATATATATAATTATATATGCTACAGAAAGCCAATATATAGATTGGGTCAAGTACTGCCCAACCTACAGAAATAACAACAAACGATTTATTTTAATTAAAAAAAATCTGATAACTGACATAACAGTAGTTCTTTAAAGAAATTTTATCCACTTCTGAAGATTTCTCTTTCTTTGCAATGAAGTAAATCCCTGAAAGTTTATAGTGTTAGAAGAAACAGTATTTGCCAGTTGAAGTGA
>JAJOZX010003960.1:270000-360000 GCA_023014485.1 Bathynomus jamesi
GTTTATTTTTCGGAATTCAAACAACCAATATTACAAAAGAAAGTATATTTCAGCTTACCACCTTAATTAATGAAGGGTTCCGAAATTCCAAATCCCTCGTCTATTGTTTCCTCAAATAATAAAAATCTATTACTAATATCTAATTTAAATTTCCTTTTTTTTTATTCCAAACCTTTTATACAAAAAGAAAGATTTCTTATGTTATCTTAATTTACAAAAAAAGTCTGCTTATTTGAAAAGAGAGGAGACAGTAAGTTATTAAATATTTATTAACCCATCAACTAAATTAATGAATTCAAACTAATCCCACTTCAACGGAGAAAACAAATTAAACCGTTCCAACAAATTCAAGTGGGTTGAAACACCATACAAGATAAAATGTTAAAATCTTGGTAGCGACCCCTAAATTTGAATGTAATTTGCAAAAAATTGGTCCAGATCAGTTTTCACTAATCCTCACAAATCCCTGGGGTGTCCCAATAAAAAATCGAAAGTTCGAAAATAAGGGCCACCCTTAATCACGAAACATAATAATATAAACTAAAAATAACAAAATTTCTTTGATCTGATCAAGACTTACCTGTAAAAAGGAAATTGCTTATGAAAATGATAGTTTCCCAGATCCTGATGAACTTACCTGACCTCGAATTTCGTAAGATGCTTCAAGAACACTGGCCACTTTTTGAGATATTATTTGCGAATCTTTTTCGGAATCTGCTAAAATGTTTTGTATTTCTTTGACAGACGATCGAATTTGGTTCAGCAAGTAATCTTCTTGGTTCCGCGATTGACGCAATGAAGCTATCTTGGATTTGACAAGGAACAAGTCCTAAATAAAAAAATACAGAAATAGTTTTATAAGGTTATAAGTCAAGTACTTATTAGTTTGTATTATATGTAATATATATGTATGAGAAATACGACAGTAACCAAGACCAATTCTCTCAGCCTGAGGTTATTTTTAAGCAAATTAGATATCACCACCCGCAAGACAATGTTTTGTAGCATTTCAGTTATTTGCATTCTGTCACTACGAAAAGGATGTCCAACTTAATTTTTTTTATATCTTCTCCATATAAATTTACATTGTACTTCCGTTTCTATTTCTCTGATCTTATTCCTACCATATTCTAAAAGTGGTAAATGGCCAGGAAGCTCATTTTCCCTCGATGTAGGAGTGAGTGTACCCCAAAGGTCACCTTTAGCCTGAGCAGTGATAGGGTAAGCGGCCAATTTAACCCAACCCAGGAGCCAGCAGGCGTGAGAGAAACATTTTGAGATTACATCTATTCTGAACTCTTACCTCTAATACAGCTGTTTCTTGAACATTTTTTGCTTTTAAGTCGTCTAGTGTTGTTTCCCACATAAGTAGTAACTCGTCTCGTCTCTGTGCCTCCTTCAGAAAAGAAGAAACAAGATGGGCGCGCACTGTCTTGCAAGAATTCGCCTCATTTTGGCATTCCCTATAATGGCGTTCAGCATTAGCAACCTCTTCGCTTACACCTTCCAAAGCAACACTTAATTTCTGTAACAATATAGATTTATATATACTGTACAGTATGTATACGAAATATGTATCATTAAATTTAAAAAATAAAACTGTCCACCCATTTACAACTTACTTTCATTTCGGCCGCATCTGAAGCAGTGTACCGTAGTAGTAACAAGTTATCTTCCTCATTACTACTTAAATGATCCAACAGCTCCTGTAGGAGGTGCGCATCCACCTTCGTTGTCCTCACCACCTCCTCAATTTCCCTTTCTCTGATGAGAATCTGGTTCTGCAGGTGATCTATGATACTCTGGAGGTGGCTAAGAACTTCAGCCCCAGAATTCTGATGACGAATATGTCCTTCTATTTGGCACGACATGTCCTTCTGCGTTCGCAGTTCGATATCAGCATCAGTTTTATAGTTGTTTGCGAGTTCCTTCAACATAAAGTATTTCGAAGTCAAAATAAAAGTTTAATGCCAAGATTAAATAAAGCAATTAAATGTAAGAGCCTAACTTTCTTTCACAATTGTTTCTTCACTTTGACTTTTTCTTTAATTTAAATTTTGCATCATATAACATTCCATAAATATGAATCCATATCAACAAGCCGTGACTTATTTTGAAAACAATTATATATATATATATGGGCGGATCCAGGGAGGGCGAAGGGGGCACGTGCCCCTCGAAGCGAGATTCCCAAAGGAGACCAAGTGGAAATTTTTCTGAAGTCCATAAAACGCTTCACACCATTTTTTTCAAAACTTGCCCATAAAATCCATAATTTTCATGCAACTACGATAAATTTTATGCCATTGTGCTCAGTAGATATTTGTCGCTCCTAAAATATCGTTTTCTATTGGTGCCATGAATATACCGAATATAGCGATTTTTCCCTTCTATAATCTGGCAACACTCTTGTAGCAGCACTAGCAGAAAAGACCGTGGCACTGAGGTTACGCTATCTGTTCGCGTTTCTGTGAATGTAATGTATATGTATGCATAATATAACTTACCCCTCAGGGGAGTGTGAAGTTTTGATACCATTCAATTCACACAGAAAAAGAAAGCCTGTTTCCTGTTGCTACCTCACAGTATGGTGGGTGAAGCTATGGTATATACAAAAATGTGGATCAAATAAAATACTTGGTATGATGTCTGTTTGGTGCCCCTAGACTACCCTCCCTGGATCCGCCCCATATATATATATATATATATATATATATATATATATATATATATATATATATATATATAATGGAGGAGGAGGAAGAGATTGTAAACACTAATTGACCAGGGAAGTACTCCTGGCGGAGGTTAGGGAGGAGATAAGGAGTGCTGAAAATCCCGTTTCTCCTGTCACTTTCCTCTTTAGCTGATCTTTTTCCGTGTCTCATCTACCCTGTGAGCAGTCCAGCATACTCTCAAACACACACTTCTCCCTCTATTCCTCACAACACATACATGCACCTTACACAATCTTCTCAAAATTTCTATATAAAAAAACAATGGCATCGCTTTTAAGAGCCTCGGAGACCTTGATCTCGGCTCTCTCCTTTTTCTATGGAGGTAGGGGTGGGGGACATTTTCGCGGGCGCCCGTCCTTGGCCTTTCCTTCATATATATACGTATAGTTTGTTTTTATTGGTAAAATGAGTTCAGATGTTCAGAATCAATACCAGAAATCTCCCGGTTAATTAAACAAATAAGTTATCGAGATAGAAATTGGTTAATTCCTAGTCTGGAGGCGTCCTCTTAATACGCCACGCATATGTATAACTATTATATCATTGGACAGGCAGTAGTTTATTTGTGAACAGTGTTAACCTTGGTTTTGCTTCCGCCCGAGTTGTTTATTCTGACGAAGGTCAAGCTTGTCACTCCACCTTAGACCTACAGTTTAACATGGAATCCAAACCACGCCCCACCAGCAACCCAGCGTCTTAACCATTAGGCTACCCAGGGTACCCATTTATCTACCAACCAATTTCTTTATTGTGTGGAAAGAGGAACAGCTGGGTTTTGCTGCGCGCCGCCTGCCGTCACCGGGTCTCTATCCCGGGGCCAATGGATTCGTAGTCAGCGACGCTAACCACTACACCACCGAGGCGCATTGTGGGATGGAAATTTTATAATTTTGTGTATTTTAGAAAAAAAAAAGTATTTTTGACACCCATCGTTTGTATCAGGAGCAAATCTAAGCTTTTAGGTTTTCGTTTCCAACATTTCATTCTTCGTGATAAAATTAGTCACATTTTTGACATTGTAAGGGAAAGGTGTTTTAAAAAGTTTAAAATATGGAGTTTGACAACATTAATTCATGCCAAGATTGTAATTTTAGTATAATTCAACTTACTTTACAATTTTATAATTTTAAGAGTTTATTGAAATTTTCTATTGCGCATAAATTAATTTTAACGCTGTGGCTATTTAGCCATTACTGATCAGATAGCCTTCCAGGCTATTTGACCAGCACTGGCTAAATAGTCTCCCAGGCTATTTAGCCAGCAATCGTGTGCATATATAGACTGGTTTTGTGAGCTTTGTATTGTTTTTATTATTAACACTAGTACAGTTCCCGTCGCTTCGCTGACGGTTAGACAGGCTAAACTACAGAAAAGAACCCAGCCGTGAAAATTTTGAGCTTCACATTGTGTCAACATTTCTGAATCTGGTATCTCCCAAAACCTCCTCACCCCCATTCATACAACTTGGGGACTAGCCCCCTCCCCCATTACCCCCACCCCTCCCCATTACCCCACCCATCCCCCATTACTCCCCTTGATAAATTTCACAAACAGAGAAACAGACAGGCTAAACTACAGAAAAGAACACAGTCATGAAAATCTTGAGCTTCACATTGCCGCCCGTAATACAATTTCTGAATTTTTTTCTCACAATTTCTGAGTGTGACGGACGGACGGACGGACAGCTCTCTTAATATAGTATAGATTTACGTTAATAATAAAATAATAAATAAAATTTCTTAACTTTAAATTTAACAATTTGTTTTGGGTTTTGAAGTGACGTAATAATTGAATGTTCGGTTAGGTTAAGTGAATGCCCGGTTAGGTCAACTGTACGCCCTTGACGATTGGTTAGATAAAGTCGTGATAGTTTCGTTAGTTTAAACGAAAATATCACGACTTAACCAATCGTTAAGGGCGTACAGATGACCTAACCGGCCATTCCAGCCATGTTTTTTCATAAGTAATCAACAAAAATGAGTCATCAAAACAAAGGTAATGCTGTTAAATAATTTGGGTCGTTATTCATTTATTTTTGGTTGGTTGAATAATTTGGGACGCCAAAATAGGATATTGCCCTTTTCCATTATCTACCCCATTATTGAATGCCCGGTTAGGTCAACTGTACGCCCTTGACGATTGGTTTGGTTAAGTCGTGATATTTTCGTTAAAACTAACGAAAATATCACGACTTAACCTAACCAATCGTCAAGGGCGTACAGTTGACTTAACCGGGCATTCAATAATTAAGGGGGCAAATAACAGAAAAGCACCATGAATTATCTAACCTAACCTTAATAACTGTATACAATGAAATAACCTGCAAAAGAGTTAACATCTCCTGCATGTGAAGGACATCTTTATTGAGCTGAAGTTGTTCCCTCGAAGCATTTTGTAAAGCTTCTTTCGCTTGAATATTCCTCTCTTTAAGGCCCTTTACCTCCTCCAAAAGTTGAAGAGATTCTGAATCTAGGAGTTGCTCACCAATTCCTCCGGCAAGTAGAAGTTTTTTCAATGCTTGTTCCATCTAAATTATAAAATGTACATACCATAAATAAATAAATCTTCTTATAATATATTTTTAGTCTATATTTTCATGTAGGCCTAATACCCATTCTGCATACTTTTTATTATAAGAAGGCTGTCAGTTACTCATCTTCATCAGATTTATTAAAGAAAAAGCTGGATTTCTTAAGCATTTTTTACTTTTTCTTTTCGTTCCCTAAACAATGTTGAACTCTAATAGTTGGGACTTACCTTTTGTCTGTTGATAACTGGTTAAATTACGTTAATTACAATTAAAAAGTATAAAATTTGGCTATGACAAAAGAAAAAATTATGTAAATAATCAACTTCAGTTGTGCTTATGTTTAATCCCAAACAAGTCCTGGTTTCCATGGAAACCATTGTTTACACATAACCCTTCCAAGTTCCAAGAAAGTTGGAACGAGAAGTCAGGCTTCTCAGATAAAAGAAAAAGAAGCTACACTAGTGAGAATATCTTTTCAAAAACCAAATTTCTGCTTGCCCAAATTCATTAAAATCAACTTCGAATACTTAGAACAAGGTATTATTCTGTTAGCTGTATTATTTTTATATTGTAGTTATACCAATAACTTAAGGTTTTAATTGTAATATGTAGGCTATCTGATACATTCCAAGCCCAATTTTCTCTGGGCCTACCCCTATTTGCGGCAAGAAAGATGACGCCTAGTCTTTGATTACATCCTTTTAGCAATGTTCATCCTGTCAGTGTCATAGTGCCTGCCTATGTATTGGTAGGTACACCGTAGACATTGAGTATCACTCCAAAGTTAAGATCTCATCAGCCCAATTTCCATAAAAAAAAAAATCATGCAATAATTATAGGCTAACATGGTATGCTAATTTTATGTTTTTACGACCATCACTGAGAACAAATCTTATGTGGCTGAGCATTTTTTTGTTTTGTTCGTAAGTTAAGAATACTCAATAGCCTACATTCAGCCCAGATAAAATTTAGAACCTGAGGAGTATCCTTGCTATAAGCTAATGAATAACCAAGCAAAATGGCAGAAGTCAGATCATCCTATATACTATTGAGCTAAAATGTGTCTGTGTGTCTGTTCACTTTCTTCGGAACCATGCACAGACTAAATGGCACATCGGAAAATTCTGCAACCACTGCCAACTGATAGCCAATGTGCTCTGTAGAGTTTCCCAGTACTAGGTCACTCCGCAGCCAAGCATGAGCTATTTAATGTCTCTTACAAGTGAATGTAAGTACTTTGAAAACAAAAATGATGAGAGCAAAAATACATAATAAATAGTTTGGTAGTCCTGATAATATGTAAGTACCAATATACATATACAGCTAGCTGTGACATATATACTGCTACCTGCCTGCAGGACAATAGTGAACTACTGCTTGTTATAACTAATAAAGTACCCTATAATCCACTGGATATTTAAAAACTAGAAGGTATCTTTTGAACTTCCGGTAAATCCCTTCACCAATAAAAGATTAAAAATAAAAATAAAGAAAAATAAAAGGAAAGGAAAGGAAGAACTGATTTAATGTACCAAAAAGTTAAGGACATAAATGGATAGAAAAGTAGCAGCTTGGGAGTGTGGGAAATAGAGGGGAGAAATGAAGAAAAACTGAAAAGACCGGAAGAGATGGATTGAATATATTGAAGAACTGTATGATAAAGAGAACAAACCTAATAACATTGAAATGGAGGAAGCAAATGAGGTGGAAGTAGATTGTATGGGACTGGACATATTGGAAAGAGAAGTAGAGATGGCTGTAAAAGACCTAAGAAGTGGCAAGGCCCCAGGACCAGATGATGTACCAGCAGAACTTCTGGAAAGTCTTGAAGGTGGAAAGTGGAGACTGGCCTGCTGACTTTATGAGAGTTTTTATGATTATTATCCCAAGAAACCGAAAGCCACCAAGTGTTCAGAATTTTGAACCATAAGCTTGATTAGCTATGCATCAAAAATAATGCTAAGGATACTAACCAGAAGACTAATGAACAGAGCTGAGCAGTACATTGGAGAGGATCAGTTTGGATTTAGGTCAAAATGCGGAACAAGAGAAGCTATTGATATTATGAGAATGATGGGAGAGAGTGTTGGAACATGATCAGGAAATGTTTGTTTGTTTTATTGACTGAAAATGCTTTTGACAGAGTCCAATGGAGGAAACTAATGGAAATATTGAAGAATATTAATTTTGACTGGAGGGACTGTAGGCTGATAAAAAATCTATATCTTGGGCAGACTGTGAATGTTAGAATTGCAGGAGGAGAATCAGAGCCTAGATTGATTGGGAGAGTGGTCAGGCAAGGATGCTCCCTGTCCCCCGTGTTATTTAACATCTATGCAGAAGCAATGATAATAGAAGTGTGCTCAGATCTGGAAGAGGGAATCAGAGTGGGAGGTAAATTGGTCACATCTGTAAGGTTTGCAGATGACAAGGCATTTGTTTGTAGTACTGAGGAAGGACTGCAAAGAATGGTCAAAAGCTTGACAACAATGGCAGAAGAATTAAGAATGGGAATTAATGAGACCAAGACAAAGGTAATGAAAATTGCAAGAAGGAAAGGAGCACAAATGAACCTAACTATAGGAAATTGGACCTTAGAAAAGCTGAGCAGTTTAAATATCTGGGAAGTTTATTAACCAACAATGGAGATTGCAATAAGGAAGTAAGATCTAGACTTGGTATGGGTAAGGTAGCTTTTGAGAGACAGAAAAGACTACTTACAGGTAAACTCAACTTGAAGCTGAAGAAAAGGTTAGTAAAAAGCTTGATATGGAGTGTGGTACTGTATGGAGCAGAAACATGGATACTGAAAAGAAACTCCTGGAAAGTTTTGAAATGTGGATTTGGAGAACAATGCTAAAGATAAACTGGAGGGAACACCAAACTAATGAGGAAGTACTGCAACAGGTGAGGGAGGAAAGAAGACTCATTAAGGTGATAATAGAAAGACAGAAGAAATGGATCAGACATGTGTTGAGAGGAGAAGGATTGTTGAAGGATGTGATAGAAGGTAGATATGAAGGTAGAAGGCCAAGGGGAAGGAAAAGGAAAGCAATGCTGGATGATTTGAAGGCAGGCAGGAGCTACCATGAGATGAAAAGGATAGCTCAGGATAGAACACTTTGGCGGGACACATGAGTTGGACCTGCCTGATAGGCAGAACATGATGAATGGATGGATGGAAGTTGTTCATCACTCATCCTCTGCCTTGTGGATTTTTTTTATTTATTTTTATTTTTTTATTTTTTTTTTACTGTTGACTCTAGTATTAGTTTTTATTGGCTGATGAGGAACCTATCATAGGTTTAAAGCTTCTTTAGTTTTTCATGCTTTGAGGTTATATTTTATTTTTTAATGTGTGGTTATACATAGGTTTTGATATTGCTATACCTAATATTTTAGCTATATTTCCAGACTCCCCCATAAGCAGAATCCAGCAAAACAATTCAAGATCTCCAGATAAGAAACTTCTTTGGTGTTCTTCCACTTTTCCCCATTAAATTAATTTATGGTTAATTGAATGCCTGGTTAAGTCACCTGTACACTCTTGATGATGGTTGGATATTTTTCAGTTTTAACAAAAATATTACGACAACCTAACCAATTGTCAAGAGCATACAGTTGACCTAACCAGGCATTCAATTAACCATAAATTAATTTAACATGGGAAAGTGGAAGAACTCCACCACTTTGAATATGAAATAAAAAAGTTATTAAATTTGAGTACAGTATTTTATTCTTTGGATAAACTTTAATAATAATAATCTTTATTCAGAAAGAACACATTACATAAGATATACATTGCAACCATATAGGTTTACACACTGTTGGCATTAATGTTTAATTTTGTATTTTTAGTGAAAAGTAGTTTAATTACAGTATTTTTATCTGAATATGCCACTGGGAAGCATGACAGCTTTTCAGGCAAAAATCTTTGAGATTCATTTCTGTTTTTACAAGGAAAATAAGAAATGTAAATAGAATTAGCAGAAAATAAAATAAAGTTGCATTTAGTTAATTCTGTCATTACCAATGAAAATTGAAATAATTTAATAATATAATTTAAAAATAAATTTGGTAAAATTCTAGATGCAGTTCAGAGACAGAGTCCATAGGCCCTAATTACTAACCCAACCTAACCCAGCCTAATCTTACCTAACCTAACCTAATTGAACATATTATGAAGCTGTTATGGCTTCTGTCTGAACTGTCTGGCATCTAGAATTTCACCCTAAATATTAAGGGTATTTAGGGCCTACTAGGATAAATCTCAGTAGGCCAACATTCATTCTTGGGTCTTAGTAGAGTGTCTGCCAAATATTGCAGATGGGCAGGGTGGTTGTGAATATATATGTATAGCTATACAGGTATCCCTTGTTTAATGATCATTCACTCAATGATCACTCGCTTTAGCGATCTATTTTTATTAACACCTTTTCTCGTACAATGATTGGCCAAAATTTGGTTTAGCAATCGCTACGATGGGCAAAGTTTGGTTTCTGGTACTCCACAGCCACTGGCTTCAAGGCTGCAAAGGACCGTGTCACCCTGATGCAGCAGCAAACACTGGAGGGAAGAGTCTGAGGTGAAACCACACGAGCCACCCAAGTCGCTTACTCTCCCCCTTCTGCGTGACATTATGGCACAGTTTGATGACTGCCTTACCAAGTTGGTAGAGAATGATTCCAACCCCAACAGGAGTGCTGAGGCTGCATGCATTGTGGAGCAGGGCATCTGCTGCTACCACGAAATGTACTATGCAAAGAAGAAGGTGTGCCAGGCAACCATCACAACCTTCTTCAAAACCAAGATGGAGTCAACATCACCAGAACCAATATCTTCCACCTTAGGGTTCACCATCTTCAGGGCCAGACCTACAATGCTGTCCACCCTGAGAGAGAGTGAGAGACAGAGAGTGTGACCTGCCCCAACAACATTGTCCTCCAGCCTCACTGTCCACAAGCACTACATAGGAACGTATCCCCAATGAACCCATGTTATAACGTCCTCGTTTAGCGATTGTTCACTTAGTGATCAATTTTTCAGGAACGTAACCCAATCGTTAAGCACAGGATACCTGTATATGCTAGGTGTAAAGGGTAAGATTAAATGAAAATATCAGTTTAAATTAGTAGCGTGCAATCTAAACCCTGATATTTTTTGGTCTCAGCTTTTACTATTTTAGAATGAAACAACCTTCTAAATTAGTTTGATTTAATGTCTCAAATGACTTTGGTGTTTGAGATTTATTTGTTAAATATATTAAACTTGGTTAGCTTAACCTGCTGGTAGTTCTACTTGGTAAGTAACCTTGGCTCTGCTAATGCTGGGTCCAACCTGTATTTATTATCCAGTTGCAATAAGAATTTACCATATTTTTGAGATTGAGGTTATACCAGAACCAAAGATTTAAAAAAAATAATTTTATTAAATAATTCTAGAATTAAAATACTAAAAATTGTGGTAGTTTCTGTAGCCTACTGCAATGAATAAACCCTATATTATAAACAGCTGATTTTTTTAGGCAGCAAGATCTTCAACTCCAAGCAAAGATTTTTTGGAGCAATCCAAGAAAAAGTACCCCAATTAGACCCCAATCCAAGAAACAGCATCCCAGTTCGACCTCAATCCAAATTAAAGGATTTTAACATTAACATTCCTTGAAAACCTTGTCCAGGTCATTGCTTGATCGCACTTAGCACACAGCATCACTTTTTTAATAAGATTTTTTCCCTTACACCAGTTTATTACTGGCAATAGATCTTCAACCAATAATGGTAACACTTGAGTTTGAAAAGTTGATGCTGTCATCTTGCCCTCAAACTTGATTTGGGGTGCTTATTCTTGGATTGCTCATATATATATATATATATATATATATATATATATATATATATATATATATATATATATATATAGAAACCTACAGTAAAATTATTGAATGCCCAGTTAGGTCAACTGTATGCCTTTGATGATATTTTTGTTAAAACTAACAAAAATATCATGACTTAACCTAACCAATCATCAAGGGCATTCAATTAACCATTTTAGAACAATTAACTCCATTTTAGAGCAATCCAAGAATAAGCACCCTCGTTGGACCCCAATCCAAGAAAAAGCACCCTAAATTGATTTCGGGTGCTTGTTCTTGGATTGCTCTGATTTATTTTACTATATTTAGGACCTGTTTCAATAATTGAAGATATAGCTTACTGTACTATTCTGGCTAATATTAAGTTTCCTGAGATGAAATTACACTAGGTTAGGTGGTTATTTTAGATTGGTTAGTTATTTCTCACATGACCAAGTTTGGCCAATCAGGATCATTGTAACATTTTGACTGGTCTCCTCAAAATTTAACATTTACCCTTACTTTTTAAGAATTGAAAGTTCACCAAAATGAGTGCTCGGAAGAGGGGTGAAGAAGAGGAAGAAGAGGTAGATGGAGGACCAGGTCTTCAGTATATGCCCTTTATTGTTATGGATGACCTTTTGGATAAATTAAAATTGCTAAACTATGATAAGGAGTTTGTGTTTGATCTCAAGAAGAAACCATTAAATCGGTAAGTAAACAATGTCTTAAAATTTTTAATGGAATATCTGTGCTCTGTCTATTTTACCTTTAGCCTAATGAACTTACAAAGTTGTACATTATTAAACTCTTGATATATGAGATAACAGTTCATTCATTATCTTTATCATTATCATTATCCATGCCTTTAGATATATCATTGTTCCAAAGGCAAATTGATTGTTGTCTTTTATACCTGTACTGTATTAAAGTGATAAGGCCTGTATTTACATGAATCATATGGTACACTAGACTCGTCTTGAAGCAGTTACAAACACTGTAGGGAATGTGCTAAGCCTTGGGTCTTTGTGTAACAATTATAGAATTGGGACAGGGGTTATCTCTCCATAACCATTTGAAGCATATATAGATATTAGGTAAACTTTTTTTGATGACTTGTTTGTTGATTGTGTGCCTAATTCATTAATTAATGCTGTTTTTATATTTCAGTCATTACTTTGCTACTCAAACCAATCCAGGGGAGCAGTTTTATCTGTTTTCATCACTCAGTGCCTGGCTTATAGTTAAAGCAGGAAGAAAAATGGATCAACCCCAAGAATATGATGACCCAAACTCAACTATTTCAAGTATTCTTGACCATCTTAGACAAATAGTAAGGGAACAAAATTTGTGTCACATACATTAATATCACTAATACTGTACCATAGTCTTGGCTCTTGACGTTAATAATAGACTCATGAATCTATCTCCTATTCATTCCTACAGTTGACAAGTTAGACAAATAGAAAGTCCTTTAATGCCATTCACTGATTATTTCATATAGCTAGCTTACCTCTACTATAGACATGAACAGCATACCTTATGTTAATGAACCTTAGCAGTACAAAAATTTATTGTTTACTTTTTTACTATTAAATTTTCTGTATCATTTAATTTATAAATTTTCCTACAGTAACACCCAATTCTGCCTATTAAATATGTATATTAGGTTATTTAACAAAGTCATGTAGCTAACTGGGATATCTCAGTATTGATCTCCTCAAATACCATCATAGTCTCTTTAATCAGCAAAATAAGAGTATTTTTAATATATGTATATCATTTGATTTTTAAGGGACTATTCATTCATTTGTTAAGAAATATAACTACTATAGTATTAATCACCTCGCTTTCAACTTACCAAGTATATTAGATTTTTTCCTAAAGCCTTACCTTATAAAAACCTAGAATAAATCGGATATCCTTAACAATTTAAAAGATTTCCTGTTTGGTGTAGGGTGTTGCTGTAGACTTCTATCCCAATAAACTGAAAGCTGGTTGGGGAGAAAATGTCATTTATGTCTTGGACAGATTATCAGATGCAGCTTTGAAAAATGTCGACTTTTCTTGGAAACAGTAAGAATAATAGTATCACGAATTCAGTTTAGGTCACCCTCTTCAAGTAACCTTCAGGCACCTTATGAACAAGAGTTACGTCGCGGCCATTGTCTTAACACCGCTTCCCGTCGATCAGCGAAGCTAAGCGATATTGAGTCTGGAGAGTTGTTGGATGGGAGACCGCCCTCTGCGTCCAGATTATGTAGCGACCCGTGGTTTGGCCCACACGCAAAGCTGTTCGTCCCCTCCGTCATATGACTAGATGTTGCGAAAGAAGTTAAACATCCTGAGCTAAACAGAATCATATAAATAATTGTTCCTGATCTTATTATTTTGATTTTTTAATCTTTGATCTTGGAGAAAAAGTTACAAACGATAGTAATGTTCTTGGACTGCTAAAAATCTTTTTTGTAAGCTTCTTAACAACCCCAGCACCTTACTGTTGCTTTGGTGCGGCTCAGGTGGGCCACATAAATCTAAGTGTCAATGTTTATAGGCCAATTTACCCGATGGAGGAAGCAGAAGGAGAAGAGGAGGATGTGGAAGACGAGGCAGAGCTGACCCTTGAGAAAGTAGAGGAAGAAATGGTGGATGATTACGATGACGAAGAGGAGGAGGAAAATGTGTTGCATTTGGACGACCTGAAGGACCTCACTGTTAAGGTCAGGAGATTTATTAAAAATTTCGCTTGAAAATAATTTATACACAGGATTGCTCGAAAGTCAGGCACGATAGCAGTCAAATAAAGAAATAAATATGCTATATGTGGATACAGTGCCTGACTTTTGAACATCCCTGTATTATGATGTGAAGTATTTTCAATTATTTTAAATCTTTATGCAGTTCACGTAATTTTCTATATCATAAAAAAAAAGTATGATGATGATTATGATTTTCTCATCCTCTCTTTACCTGCATGTCTGTAGTTTGCATGGTATGACTGTTTTTTTGAGTTAAGACTGTGTTTGCATGGTTTGTAAGCGTTCTTAGTTTACTACTTTTCGTCTTTCACCCCTTTCCTATTCTCTTCGACTATTTTTCCGACTTGTCGGCAGTGGCCAGCGGATGATGATGGTGAGTCTTTCTCTTTCTGAATGAATGTTAACCCACGAATGACGAATGATAGGTTTTGCTACTTACTTAACCCCTTATTCTCTTCTTTTAACCCCCTACTCTCTTCTTTCTCTCGGGCTAACCTTAGAGTGGATCTTAGGGTCTTTGTTAGTCTTAGCTTCTGTAGATATTTTGCTTTAAAGTGGTAGGTTCGAGAGCACACCTATGAAAATTTCAAGTAAAATTGACAGTTTTCTAACTTCCTTGAAATCAGAAAAACGTGTTATCAGAAAACTCATTTAAATATATTATTGTACAAAAATAGTTACATTAATTATGAATATTGGGATATTTTGACTACTGATGTTTCATTAGAAGTAATTTAAATCTATAAAATAGATCTTCAAAGTTTTGTATCTTCGCGCAATTGTTACGAGGTAAAAGTTAATTCTGTCCCTTGAGAAACCAAATTAATTATATAAATGTATAAAGTTACCATTAACCTACGTCACGTAAACTCTATATTTTCTTAATTTTCTACGCCTTTGCAGTGTATCTAAAACTAATCACTTAGTTTATTTTTTATAAACTGGTAAAATGATAGGACGGATAGATTTCTTAAACTCGCCTCTGTAGAGAGTTTTTTTCATGGTCTCTTCTCATTCGCTTCCTTCTCTTACTCAATTTATTGAATAAACTATGGTAATTTTGGCCATGGTTTTCTGCACTTCTGTTTCCTTTACGCCGTTTCCATTCCTCTTTTATTATATGAAATAACTTCGATTTAGGGAGGTGGAGAATTTCCCTCGAAAGTAAGATATCGCTTAGTTCCGCTTATCTGAATGAGAAATTAGTAAAAATATGCATTTTTCTTTTGAAGGAAGGAGATCTTCAAAGACCTGAAAACATCCTTCACTCGACCACTACCTCGGAAGAATGGCGTTTAGAACTGGAGAGAGTCTTGCCTCAGCTCAAAGTTACCATTAGACCAGGTAAGGCAAAGTAAGTGTTCGGTACTCAAGTATGTTATGTTAATATCCTAGGACCTAGATTATGAAAGATGCCTATGATTGTAGCTTTTTTCTATATTTATTCCATGAATTTAAAAGGGTTCCTAAAAGAAACTATACATATATGTGAAGTTTTAGTTATTAATAACTTCATATATTCGTCTATAACGAATGCTAGTCTCTCGCGACTTAATAGGCAATCTTCCCAAAAATTTAGATAATAATATGGCACTACTAACTTCCTTTCTTCAATAGAACAGCCCTTAACTCATGATTATCAATCTAAGAGTCTTCCGTTGTTTCAGACACGCGAGATTGGCGATCTCACATCGAATTGATGCATGAACATCGCTCCAAAATCGACAAGACGTTGACGTTCACTGAAAAGCAGCTTGATGCCCTCCACAACGAGATCACCAGAAGCCTCGAAAAGATATCCTCACGCGAAAAGTATCTGAACAGTCAGTTAGAACCTTATTTGATGGAGTATAGGAACCTTCAGGTAACGGTTGAAGAATTCTTCGCAACATCATATTAGGATATATATGAAGAATTATTATTTTCGGTCCAACAGATGTAAAATATAAATTTGTTCTTTTATGCATTTGGTCTCCAGAATTTTCTTGACACGCTGTGAGTGATAGAAGACGGTGTCTAATAATTTCTTTCAATGTCCTCTTGCCATCAGTGGTGTTTTCTTATGTTTGAGTTTACAGACATTTGAACACCATTGTTAGGCAAAATTATCTTCAGAAACATTTTGAATTTTAGAATGGGGAAAAGTATTTAATTTTTTGTGAAGATGAAGTGTCTAATGAAATGTCTTCAATTTGGAAATAAACCGTTGTTTTCATTGTTCCATCTGTTTTCTGGCAAGGGCACTTTCATTCCATAATCTTATTTTATATTCGGACGTATTTTGTCTTTTGTAATTGAAGAATGAATTATGAAAAACAATTACACACACACACACACACACACACACACACACACGTGATTACTACTGTATACTATAATTACCACATACATTTTCACCACATTTTACCCCATTAAAAGTTTTGTTTAACAAAAAAATATATATAATTCATAACACTAATAATAAACAGTGTTGTTTGAGGTTGTTTAACGGCAAAAGTCATGCGACAGAGGGGATCTATAGCTTTACGTGTAGTCTAAACCACCTAAGGGTCACTCCGCCATACGAACGCAAAGGACAGTCATCCGTCTAACTAACACTCACGTCGTCTAACGCCGCTGATGTAACGGGAAGTTGTGATGCGATGTGTCCACGACGTAACCCTTTTTTAACAGAAAGCGTTTTTGGTCGTTACCTTAAATTATTTACTGAATGCATTCAAATTTACAACAGAACGTGGCTGCTGAAAACCGTGAACAGTACCGACAAGTATCTGGACGCCTCGTTGAGAAATCGCACATCCTGGCACAAATATCCGATGAATTAGACCGCGTAAAACACGAAATGGAGGAGAGAGGGTCGAGCATGACAGACGGGGGTAAGAGATGCCTGAAAAATACTCTCATATTCTTCGGAGCTAAATCTTTCTGACAGCTTGTTCGAATTCTTAAAAAATTTAATAAATTTGGCTGAAGATAAGCCTGGCGTAATAACGATGCTAATTTGTTTGGAAAGGAAGTCTTACAAGTTTATTGGCCTTTTCCAACTAATTTCTCTATCATGTAGGTTTGTGTGTGTTCAACTGTATTATTTTTGTTGGTAACCATACTGTAATGCTAGCCTAAAATAAAGCTGTAAAATTCCTACTCCTAGGTAACATCCAAATGGCCCATATTCCCAGGAAGTGGGGTTAAGGGGCCCGAGCCAGGGCTACCTCAGCAAGAGTCAGTTAAGGTAGGGTGGCCGGCCCGCCGCCTTGCCGCGGCATAAGAAACAAAAGACAACTACCCACCACTGCTGAGCGGTGTCCTAACTGACCGACCCACGGGATGCTCAAAATTCCTACGACTTCTTATAGAAAATAATTGTTAGCTTAAGGGCTATACAGTAGGCCGGGTCGAAATTTTTGATTTCTTAGGTACATAGTGTGAGGTGGTTCAATCAATCATAGTAACACCCTGGTAAAATATTTTTGAATTCTGAGGACCCCTACCCCCCCCCTACCGGTTTCAGTTTTTTCAGAAAATTCATAAAATTCGAGATAATTTGTGATTTACTTCGAAATTTTTTATTATTACCAAAGTTCGCTTACAAAAGAGTTATATTTATTTTTTAATGAAAAAAAATTAAAAAATACAAAAATGCATGAAAAAAAAATTTAATACATATATTTTTAGCTATTATTGGTAGAAATTTGGAAATTAAGAGAGAAATTCAATAAAATTTTTGACCTAAAACTAATTTTTTTTTATTCCTTCCATTGACCTTTCCACTCAAAAGTAGGCAGTTCTTTTCTAGACTCTAAAGTATTTAAAATAAATTTATGCCGATTAATATAACCCATTCTTTCCTGGCTAGATTTAATTACTAAGTTCACACCCCGTTCAACGCTTTGGCTGTGACATGGAAAATTTAGTATTTCTAGAGGTTTAGTTCTAATCTGAAGCAATTGCTCATTCTGAAGTTTTGGCTAAATTTTCATAGGTATATCTATTTTGAAAATTTTCTATTAATTCTAAGTCTTCTTCATAATCTAAGTCCTCTCTGTCTTGAAAATCGACATCTTCATTTTCATTATCATCTTCTATCACTTCTGATGATGCAATTCCTTGCTTCTCTTAATTTTTCTTTTGATTTCTTTTCCCTTTCCTGTGCTTTTTGGATTTTGCCCAACTTTCTCAAATTACTTGAAGTAGTTTTTTTATCAATTTTTCCTAACTGGTTTTTTCTTTCTTTTTGACCAATAAAAACTTCCCATTCTATAATAGGTATTTTATGTTCACACCTACAAAGTTTTCTATCCCTTATGCCTTTATCATAACAGTGGCATGGAGATATGTCAAACATCTCGTCATATTTCTTTAATTTTTCATATTTTTCATTTCTTTTTATCATAGGGCATTTAGTTAACTTATCAGATCTTCTATAAGTCTAGTAACTCTTAACATAATTCCCTTTGTATCAATTGTTGGGAAAGAAATTTTTACCAAATTTCTTTTATATCTTGAACAACTACGTTATAGCAATCATTTTTACTTATTTTACCCTGTGCTTTAGATTCTTCCTCTCAACAATAAATGGAAGTGCCTTACATCATCACTTTTGATGGCGTCATGGCAGATGAAATTTTTGCTGGATATCCGAAGGCTGCATTGTGGCTTCTTTTTGTAGTAGCCATAATTTAATTTAATAAGATTTTAACTATATTTTATTTATTACTGATATTTTAAAATTAAATAACATATTTTAATACAAACTTTTAACATTCTAGGTACCTAAATAGGAATCTGGAGAGAAAAAGCAAAAATAATGTAATATTAGGTCTTATATCCGGTGCTATGAGTCAGCACCGGATTTAAGACCCTACCCCTTACCCCCCGATCGATCGCAAAAAAAGTTGGTGAATGGTCTATTCTGATGTAATTCGTGCCGGGGAACTCGATTTTGGCCATCTGAAAGCAAAAAAATTAATATTTAGGGTCGATTTTTACGATTTTCGATTTTTGGCCTATTTCCCATACAAATTCATATGTAAAAAAGTGAGTATCGGTAGGGGGGGTTTAGCGAAGGTCCCACAGCCTTGATTTTTGGTGTGGATACTACTACTACTACAAAATGATCAACTTCACAACATGTACCTAAGCAAAATCTTGACCTTGACCCCTTTTCGACCCGGCCTACTATACAGATATAAATTAATTTGTCATTGCAGTTTAATTATCTTTACATTTTTCTCGTTTGAGGCCAGTGTATTAGGTTTTGAAAGTGTAGTGGACCCAGCCTTTGAGAACACCTCTTCTCTTCCTCATACATTATGTTGGTTTCGTGTATTAGGTTGTCCTTTTTTTTATTATATGCGAGATATATATATACACATCTAAAAACTAGTTTCCCATTCGTCATGGGGTAGGCAACACGCTTGAACTCGCGACCGTAAATACCCAATTCAATTACACAAAGAGATCACCACTGGGAATAAGGTACCACTCCAAACTCAGGGATCCACTGTTACCTTTCATAACAAGGTTGAGGTATACCTCCACTATTTTTAAGGATGATAATGCGTGTATCATTGCACATTTAACTAATAATTAATTTACTTTCTATTCCTTTTGTTATACAACAGTACTTCGCTCTTTCCCCTTCTCCAGCTACCATTTTGATATTCCCAATATATTCCCTCAGCCCCACTGGTGAGCGTTCGCAAGGCGTTGACGCGAGTAAAGCAAGAAGTAACGGCGATGGACGTGCGAATTGGCGTCGTCGAACAGAAGATTCTTCAGTCGAGGCTGAAAGATAAGTCCATGCTTCAGAAGGACATGAACGCTCCTGTTATTAACAACATGGATTTGGGACTCTTCTAGGAAGATTCAAAACTAGCGGAGGTCTTGATTGTAAACTGAACTAATGCTACACTCCAATATTAAGTCACTCCAACATTAATCATTCGCCTATGATGTCTTTGGCTCAGTATCAAACGTCACTTTGTCATTATCTTCTTTGAATTAAGCATTCTCTAGTCAATTTAGGAGTATATCCCTTAATAAATATCTAGTCCGAACCAACGAGGGAAAGGTTTTCAGGTTTATCTTCGTTTACTGTAGATTAATTCACCGAATTTCTTTCTGAATAATTGAATTAGACTTTGTTACCCATACTTTAGTTGAGTGGAGATTGGCCTGGACTGTTAAGGTCCTGGGTTCGACATCCACCGCTGTCAAGGTTTCAGTTGAGCCGGCTACCTTCATGATTACTCAAAGCTCAGGTGACCAAGAGTTCACGTCCAGTCCTCGGGGGGGAAAGAAGTTTTGCGGATGTTAACCTCTTAATTTACAAAACTAATTTATGTAGAAAATTTGTTGACCAATGAAGATAATTATTCTTGTATAAAAATGTTAATATAATTACCCTATTTCTCACCTATTGGTATTGTTCTGACTAAAAGTGACGCTCTGCGCTTACAAATGATTAGTTAAAAAATTTTATTATGAGAAATCCAGTGGTCTGTTTGGAGAGGAAAAAACTTTAAAAATAAGGGAATGTCTATCTATAACCGCCATTTTATTCCGTCCGAAACTAGTGGTTAAATATTAATTTATTTTTATTTAAATATATGAAATGAAATAGTCTTGTAATAAAGTATTGTTAATCCTTTTTGTGTTTTGAATATTTATTTCGGGCCTCAACAATAATCATGAGCATTTAATTTATTTTCATATTTGTAGTGTCACGAATGTTCGGATTTAGAAACGGAAATCTTTACAACTTAATCTTGTCAAACCGTATTACTGTATTCATAAAAGCATCCGAAAAATTATAACTTACAAATGAAAAGGAGAAAACTGCTATTAATTATTAATGATAGGGAAATTTAAAAAATATAAACAAAGCAATGATTTCCTAACTAAAACGCAGCACAATAATATGAAGAAACTAATAGTAGACGTGTTAAGTGCACAAAATAGGGTGTTCACTTCAAATCATGATGCAAAGGTCCCTTTAGTATGGAAGTTCCTTAGGGCCATAGGAAAGAATTTATCCAAAGAGAAGTTTATCTATGCATCGACATGCTTAATTTTATGCCTAATCCGCATAAATTATGCTAATGACCATATTTCTAACTTTTGAACCAGTTAACTTAGAAACGTGCGTGATGACTCGTTTTCAGCTAAATTCAGCATGAGAAATACATTTCTGAAGTTATTATGGGGTTTGGAGGTCATTTTGACCCCCAAAATCAAATATGGCCGCTGGCCACCATGTTGAAATTGGTGATTTTCCGCAGTTTCCAAACTGACGGAGTGAGACACCCCAAAATAACCTCAGAAATGGCTTTCTCATGCTGAATTTAGCTGAAAACGAGTCATCACACACGTTTCTAAGTTCTGTGGCCTTTAGAAATTCAATTACATGTTTCAGATTCACAATGATTAATCCGAAATGAGTGACTCTAAAAGCACGCCTGCCATCATGGACACTCGCGACTGGAGTTTATGCTTCATATGTTAGTCAGACAAAAGCTATGAACCGACTAAGAATCCTTCATCATCTGTGAAATTGAGAAACAAACCTGAAAGACTTTCAGCCTCTTATAAAGTAGTTACGGACAACATTCAAGAGCTCAAGGAAGTAGGGGAGTTGCCTGACTTTGTAGTTGTAGATGACATTGGTGGCGGTGCTCAGAATGTAGTGCAGCTGATGATGTCTAATCAAGTAGTGTGGCACAAAAGTTGCAGGAATGCTGTCGACAATCAAAAAGTGCAGAGAGTGAGGAAAAAGCGTCAAGGGCAAGAGTCAGCCCGGTGAAAACTCGACGCATGAACAGTGGTGCCAGGTCCATCACACAGGCCTCACCCCTCACCCTCTACATCTTCGAACGAACCAGTCGACACTCCATGCCTCTTCTGTGACGAAGTGGGCAACAAGAAAGAGCTGAGGAAGGCCTCCATTCTTGGCTTGGATAAGAAAGTCACTGACTGCGCTCGAGTGTTAGGTGACAAACGTTTGTTGGCTAAACTTTCTGCCGGTGACATGGTCGCTATTAATGCCGTCTATCGTGCGTGCCTGACTCGGCTCTACAGGGAAGCGGCGACGGTCGGATGTGACACGACTGAGAGTCATGCGACTCAGGTGATCCGAGCACATGTTCTCAACGAGTTACTTGACTTTATTGAAGATAATCGTGTTTCAGGGACGTCACTGGCAATGGCTGACTTGACGGCCCTCTATGACAAGCGCCTCGCCGTTCTCGGTTTTCCTTACATCAAATGGATTACAACACGCCTTCGAGAGGATATTGAGCGCATGATTCCTGACATCAAGGCAATACCATTGAATCGTTGCTGGTCTCTTGTTTTCGACGACGACCTAAGCAAAGCTGTAGTTGATATGGAAAACAATACATCAACTGAAGTCTCCATCCTACACAAAGCAGCCATGATCCTCCGGTGAGATTATCTCCACATGAAGCAGGCTTTCACAGGCTCCTTCTCAACCTCATGTGAAGCTGAATCCATCCCGCCCACGTTGAGATCATTCTTGCACATGCTTCTTGATGGACCAGGTAATCGATGAGCGGCTCCTGATTCTGAGAAGTCCAAGGTTGCAATATCCATCGGGCAGCAGATCATCTTCAACTATGTTACCCATGAGACCTCTGCCCATCCTCCCTCTCTTACTCGGAAGGGACACATGCACCATGGAACCAAGAGCGAGATCCTGGACTGCATTGTCCCAGCGGACAAGTGCCGTGACCATCGGAGACTATTTCACAGACGTGTTTCTGCCATACATCCTCTCCTGGTTTGAAAGAAACGACCGGGTTGACATTGTCTGAGATGTCTACTCCAAGACGAGCCTGAAGTCAAGAACTTGGGAGTAAAGAGGCAGCGGAGCGCGGAAGCGGGTTACTCTCTCGACCAAAGTTCCTGGCAATTGGGCTGCCTTCCTACGTGTGGACCTGAACAAGCAGGAGTTGTTCGTGGAGCTGGCCAACAGCTTGAAGTTCATGACGCTTCCACAGGTTGGCTGAGAGATTGTTGTGAGCTACTGACATAGAAATTAATATTTCTTAAAATATTCCTGTCTCTAGTATACAGGGTGTACATAAAGTCAGGATCTATTTTTGTGAAGCACTTGGAAATTACAGTATATGGAATTCAATCATAAAATGATAAAGTGGTAACATTTATTAAATAATTAAGAGTAGGATTCGACGTGACGCCCATCAGTATCCCTGCACAGCTCAAATCGTTCGGCAGCATTTCTAAACACATTCTGGAGCATTTGCGGGGTTATGTTATCTGCAGCAGTTCGTATACGTGTACGTAAGTTTTCAAGACTCGTAATCTTTGTCTGATAGACGTGCAATTTGATAAAGCCCCATGCAAAGAAATCTAAAGGGGTTAAATCTGGTGATCTCGCTGGCCAAGGTCTGTTGCTTCCGCGTCCGATCCAGCGATTTGGAAAACGTCCATTTAGATAATCCTGGACAATTTTGGCATAGTGACAAGGAGCACCATCATGTTGATAGACGACGGTACTAACAATCCTATCCCCGTCGTCTATCAACATGATGGTGCTCCTTGTCACTATGCCAAAATTGTTCAGGATTATCTAAATGGACGTTTTCCAAATCGCTGGATCGGACGCGGAAGCAACAGACCTTGTGTCGCGAGATGACCAGATTTAACCCCTTTAGATTTCTTTGCATGGGGCTTTATCGAGTCGCACGTCTATCAGACGAAGATTACGAGTCTTGAAAACTTAGGTACTCTACCCATATGAATACTACAATACAAACCAAACCTTAAAAATCTCTGTAACCAATATTGTTTTATAAAACCATAAACAGGATGTAGACCGGATGTTCAATAAGCAAGAAATGTATGACGTTTTGATGACGTCAGTTTCTATTCCTGTCAAAAGTGTGTGCTAAAACGCTGCCTAGGTAATACTAAGGCAGCTTTAGCACAGATACAGGGTAAACCAAAAATGGCAAATAATACAGGGTGAACCAAAAATTTTTTTTTTTTTTTTTTTTATTGTTTCATACCATACAGCTTAACATAAAATACAATTCGATTAACATATGTAAATGCATACTCATTTTTTTGAGATCCCTCAGGTGTATATTTACCAACATAAATATGACCTAATGGTTTAGCTAAATCATTGGTTGATATCTTAATTAAAGTATTAGGGAATTGGGCAGTTACTTGTTTACCTAAATCACACACCGGCTTCAGTCTACGATACATTCTAAACTCCTTAAAAGGTGAGAACCACTTTGTTCTGGGATGATTCATTACTTGCTCTGCACTATGTGAGGAATCTATATTAGGTTCAAACAAAACACAATGGGGAACAATTACATATGGAGATGGAGATATCCCTACATTAGGTCCCTCTAACCTTTCCCTAACATCTTTCTTACGACTTAATGAATCTTCATAATTAATAACATATCCAGACATATTCATTCCGGGAATACTATGAAAAGATACACCCGTTACTTGATAATAATTAAATTTTAAAATAGTTGATTTAGCATCCTTAGTTAAAAGATCCAAACTCAATGTATAATATCCATCTGCATTAACATCAAAAGTATTTTTAGACAAATAAACAAATTTCATTGAAGCTGTAAATATCTTCTCCTTTGACCGCCATCTAACTTTCCTTCGAGGAACATACTTCCTTTTTCGAGGAACAAACTTCCTTCTTCTATACATCTTGACAAGTAAATAATACACGTCACTCCGATGCAATTCCAATGAAGAGAATGAAGTTTAAACAATTTATGGATCTATTTATAGATTCTCATTACGTCATGTTATGAAACGAATCCTATCCCCTTAGAATCAACATGATGGTGCTCCTTGTCACTATGCCAAAATTGTTCAGGATTATCTAAATGGACGTTTTCCAAATCGCTGGATCGGACGCGGAAGCAACAGACCTTGTGTCGCGAGATGACCAGATTTAACCCCTTTAGATTTCTTTGCATGGGGCTTTATCAAATTGCACGTCTATCAGACAAAGATTACGAGTCTTGAAAACTTACGTACACGTATACGAACTGCTGCAGATAACATAACCCCGCAAATGCTCCAGAATGTGTTTAGAAATGCTGCGGAACGATTTGAGCTGTGCAGGGATACTGATGGGCGTCACGTCGAATTCTACTCTTAATTATTTAATAAATGTTACCACTTTATCATTTTATGATTGAATTCCATATAATTTCCAAGTGCTTCACAAAAATAGATCCTGACTTTATGTACACCCGGTATGCTAAGGAAATCAATTACATTGACTTCCTCAGCATATCCTCAATTACATTGATTTCTTCATTTCAGGGCAAGCAGCTCTTCACCACCATTCTCAATGATTGTGCGAGTTCACCGGCTGACGCTGATGTTGGTCCAGTTGCCCCCTGCACACACGAGGAAGCCGACACTCGGATGTTTCTGCATGTGGCTGCAGCTACCTACGCCGGTCATCGTCGAGTGATCGTCCGCACCAGCGACAGCGATGTTGTAGTGCTGGGTGTGTCCACTTTTGTGGCCCTCGGACAGAGGATTGATGAACTCTGGATTGCCTTCGGATCGCGGCGTCACTTCAGGTACAGTCATTTTATTGAGGTGTCTTTAAGCCAGGTGTCTGCAGTGTACCGATAACTTTTAGATCATGAGGCCATTGTCTAACTCGTCTCTACATTCCTTGCCAGGTACATTCCAGCGTATGTCATCGCCTGCGGACTTGGACCATCCAAGGCAATGGCACTGCCGGCGTTTCATGTGTTAACGGGATGCGACACGACCTCAGCGTTCTATGGCAAAGGCAAGAAGACGGCCTGGTCAGTGTGGCAGTCCCTCCCTGAACTCACCTTACCTCTCGAGCTGCTCTCCTGCCCTAACCCCACCCTGGAGATGATCAAGACTCACACACCCACGCTCCAGAGATTCGTCATGCAGCTCTATGGTGTCTCTGAGGAGGGCATCACAACCGTGGATGCTGCTAGACTCTCCCTCTTCCTCCACAAAGGACGCGACTTCAAGCACATGCTTCCAAGCAGCGACGCTCTGCATCAGCACCCCCTCAGCGTAGCCTATCAGATAAGACAGCATTGCATGGATGGGGACATCCTCATGCTTGAGATTACTGCATGCAGTTGTATTTCTAGAAATGTTATTTCAACTAATCAGTTATTTCTCTTGACTTCAGAGTGGACACCTGTGGGGTAATACGCTCATCAAAGCTCCAGCTCCAGTCTCTCCAACGGAATGGGGATGGCAGCAAGAATCCCCCGACTCTGCGCCAACTCCAGTCTACGCCACAACTCCCACCATTTCGCGGGACATACCAGACAGGGGCGTACCTAAAGTATTTGGCACCCGGGGCGGATCCTTCCTTTGGCACCCCCCATAAATAATTTTAAAATTTAAACACACAGAAAAATATATTATGTTTGCAAGTAGATTTTTAAACAGTACAGTACTGTCATAAGCAAATTGGAAATAAGAAAAATGCAGGACATTAAAAATTCAGTGAACAGATAATACTGCATTTTATTTTATACAAAAAACACAGGAAATCCAGTCTCAACGCTCAGCCTACTCTTCAAAGGTAAATAGAGAGGATTCACAGTCTCTGCTTTCGAGCCTTAATTTCTGAAAATTGATCAATGACCTCATCAAAATTCACCTTCTTTGCATATTCATGTTCAATTGAAAGTAAAGGCAGATTTGTCAATCTTGTCTGACTCATGGTCGAGCGAAAGAAATTTTTATCAATTTCAATTTGGAAAACTTCTTTCACATGAAGCAATAGACACACAGACAGTCAAAAAGAATCTCAAGCACAGTGACAAGCTTGGCAAAGATTCACAAAAATCTCATTTCACCATAAACTCCAGAAACTGCAATGCTGTCCATTTCTTTGCCTCTTCAACGCTGATTTTGGCAGCTTCCAAATGCCTCCCAAGTCGTCCAATTTCCACACTGATATCTTGATCAGAGAATTCATCGAAAATCTGAGTCAAATTTGGAATATACTTCCAAAGTTCTTCTGTTGCAACAACCAAAGTGTTTGGCTGAATAACAGCGAAGATTGACAGAATTTGATCCAGTGCCTTAGAACGAATCTCCAATTCTTGATGAAAGCGATCAAGACATTCAAACAGCCCTTTTTACTTCCTCTGGCAATGTGAGATCAGCATCCCTTGCCATCTCTGCTGGCATCCTTTTTCGGAGCTTTACTCTCCCTCTTCATAGAAATGTCCATTTCCTCACACTTTGTAGTTGCATAATGAATGGCCCTCTCCACAATTTCATTGCGCTGATCTTCAAGAAACAGTTTTAGTGCTTAGAGCTTCACAATGCACTTTTCAAGGCTGATTCCAACTGTTTGCAAATACTTTTGTGTGAGATTAATTTCTTCCAGGACTTCACACCAGAAAGAAAGGTAACTCAAAAAAGAGAAATCACATACAGCAGACAGCAAAATCTGAGCTGATCCTCTTGTGTCCACATTTTCTTTGGGATCGCACAGTACTTCAAGGGTTGAGGTCAGCTTTTCAAAATTTGCCTTCACTGGTTTCACAGAGGCATAATGAGCACTCCATCTTGTCTGGGAAAGTCTTTTGACTGTTATGCCTACATTCTCCATCAGCACTTCCCATCGATGAGTTGAGACTGAAAAGAAGGAATAGATTCTCTCCAAGGTTCCAAAAAAAGTCACACATGAAGAAACGCTTCCAAATGAGTGCACTCCGCAAAGGTTCAGAGAATGATTTGCACAAGGCAAAAACAAAGGCTTGGGATTAATCTCTCTGATCTTTGACTGAACACCACCATGAATCCCAGCCATAGTTGCAGCGTTGTCATATCTTTGACCACGGCACAGGTTTATGTCCAGTCCATCTCTCTCCAGATGTCTCAGGATATCCCCTGTGAGCTCAGTAGCAGTCTTTCCGGCAATAGGGAAGAAGCCCAAGATCAACTCTCAAGTCATTTGGAACCGGGATTGGCCAAGCAGCGACATCAGAATAAATTGAAAATCTATCCGTCTCCTCTTCATCAGAGTCTTCCTCCTGTTGGTGTGGACTTCTGCTGGCGTCTCCTTCCTCTTCATCAGTTTCACTGCTTTTAGAAGATGAATTGCCATCCTCCAATCCTTGCTCTCTCTCATTTGAATCCTCTTGTGAAGATGCTTCTTGTACTTGCCCTTCAGATTCACCAGGCTGAATATCTTCAGGACTTTCTCCTATTGCACTTGATGTTGAAGGCGTCACATACTTCAAAATTGATCCGGACATTGCCTGAGCCACCTCTTCTCTTGCCTTCTTCATTTTTCTTTGTTGGAATCCACTGGGTCGATTTCGCTTCATAATGGATGTTTTCTGCAAAATTTTAAAATCAAAAGGTATAAAGCATGAACATGCATAACAAGCATGAACTATTATGACTTGAAATACGTTAACTGAATAAATTGTCTGTGATTATTATTATTATTATTATTATTTTTTTTTTTATTTTTTTTTTTTGTGGCGGGGGTTTAAGTACAAACACGACTCCTGAAAAAAACAGAAAACTATGAGCATTACTCACAAATAACTAGACCACTGACAAAATGAAAATTAACAGTATATCCAGTAAATAAAGAAGTAAAAAAAATTTATTACAACAGAAAAGCTTCAAACCCATTAAGTTATCAGATTATCAACCCAGACAAGCAGAGACAATTAATTATCATTTTTATTATCATTATTAATTATCATTAATTATCATTTATAAACACTTAAACATCACTATGATAACACATTGTCAAAAATTACTGGACACTGGTATAAGTACCATGATATCGTTATAAACACGAGCACTTTATGCTTTATCATAATTATTTAATGAAACATACCTCATGTATGTGGAGTCACAGTGTCAAGTGAACAAGACTTGGAATGTCAGTTGCAGCCAGCTGGCTATGTTCAACAAACTGATGACTAAAACGTCAACAAACGTTCGCCTTTCGATGTAATTTTTATCAAATATTTAATTTTTCGTTTGTAAATTTTGTATTGCCAATAAAAATAAAAATTATTTTATAGTGGAAATTAACATTAAGCTCTTGTAATAGTTTGAACATTTTTAATTTTTTTTTCTTACTTTGGCGAATTTTTCATTTGGTTTGAAAACTTGTACTGGTATTTCAACTCTCCCGATGGCACCCCCTTCCTGGCTGTCACCTGGGGCGGACCGCCCCCCTCGCACCCCCCTTAGTACGCCACTGATACCAGAGCTTGTCATTTGCCAGTGTAAGACAGACTGTAAGGCTCCTTGTAAGTGCTACGTGCAGGGGCAGCCCTGCATGTATCTCTGTAGATGTAAAGGTTCGTGCTCCCACACTGGTAAGATGAGTGAGGTACAGATAGATGAGGAATCAGGTTAGTGCTGAACGAAGGAATGTCATGAATGTGCTTACATTATCGCAACATTGTGTGATGATATATTTGAATCGGCTAGTTATTCGTCGAGTATACTATGTATCAATTATACTATTTAGATACCACAGAACTTGTAAATTTACCATTCAATTTGCAATTCTTGCTTCCATGCCTCTAAATTCTGTTTTCATAAATTTTATGAAAGTGTCAACTTTGTGTATCATTTCCTGGATTTGACCTTTAAATGCATTCCAAATGTAAAATTGATGCCAGACATTAGTTCAGCGACCTCAAATTAGCTGGAAAACATGTATCATAATAGTTTCTATGACAAACGGTTCCTTGGCTCTGAGTTGGCCATGTTTTCCAATATGGCCGACGGCGGCCATCTTGGATTTAAGATGCAACTTGTGTCTGGATAAATGTTTTCCTATGGCCCCAAGGAACTTCCATACCAAAGTGGACCTTTGCATCATGATTTGAAGTGAAAAGTCACTTAGGATGTCTACTATAAATGTGTATTAAATTTTTGCAAGCAATTGAGACAAATGTTCGATTACATTAAAAAATACCAGCATTTAAATGCAGCACTGCAAGGCAAGGTAACTAATCCCTCCATTTACTAATTCAAAATTATGTATATCCCATAATTGGATAAAAAAAATTTAACCACTCATGTTCGTGCTAACTTAAATTTAAAAAACCAGAGATTTAGTACGCGACTTCATCTTTTGTTATCCGCCTATGGCTCGACCACTGAGTCAACTCGATCAGTAGCAATTAAGTACTTTAGTGTTATTTGAAGTAACTATTACTAACTTACATGGTAGATATGTTTGTTCATTATCTGCAGAGCTTATTAGCAATGACCCCATTGCTAAATAATAAATCGAATTAAAACGAAATTTAAGTTTTTTATATATATTTTATAAATTGAGAGCCGGAGGTTTCTTTTCCGTTTTCACTTTGAAAATAAAACGAGAGTTGGCAATCCAAGCTCATATTGCGTGTCAGTGGGTTCTGACTTCGGTCTACAAAGATCTGAGGAATTTATGGAAAACTGATACGTGTGGGTAGTTGGGAGGTAACGAAAATGGTCCACTGAGTAGGTAGGTAGTTAATCTAACAATTATATTATTAAATTCCTTTTATGTCAATAACTGGGTGGATGAAACCAATTGGTTGCTCACCAGAGTTATTCTCCACATTAGTATTTATATACTGTGTGATAGAGCGTGCTCGGTAATACACATACATTACCGATCAACCAACTGAAAAAACCAAGAGGACGCTGGTGGAAAAAGTCCCGGGAAAAGGGAGAGGAGAACGAAAAGAGGCAACGAGAGAACAAGACGGAACGGAGAGAAGAAAGAGACTAAACAACGGAAAAAGATCCCCACCACAAGTACGCTCTCAACAACGGAGAAAAGAGAAGAGGGACTGTCTAATAACACTCGGTAAGTGATCAGTTGTGTTTTTTAGCCCAGTTAATTAAGGGACATAAATTAAGCTGGGTCAGACAAATTAGGCCTACACTGTGGTCTAAGACTCAATAATAATAATAAGACTAAGACCTAGCATCAACTCAGCTTAACAAAGGTGAAGGTAAATTACCCTAACCTAATTTGGTGAGGAATCCTATTGTGGACCTTAATTTACTCTGCCCGCTCTGAACCATTTCCGGAATCTCTAGGCTGACCACTACAAGGCTAGGCTTAATCTACTCTATAGTTAGACTGGAGATATTAGGGGTGGGTTAATTGGGGACCAATTCATACAGACATTTTTCACATTGGTGGCCCGTGTGTGGGGAATTTACATACTTTAGGCTTAACTTTACTTAACAAAAATTGCAGAATTAGGCTAAATAGTCTAGCCTAAACCTAACCTAATCAAGCCTAAAGTAACAAACTTGCCTAATTAGGTCTACAACCTAGGGAGGGCCTAACTAGAAAACATTTACATTTAAGGAATCCCATTCTTTTATAAGCTTAGAACTGAGTGGCACATAAATACTTGGGGAGATTTAACTAAATTTAAAACTTGACTGTTTTGTCTGATTACTCAATTCATTTGATCTCTCATCTCTGATAATTTCTTCTCACCTTATATTTCATTACAATCCCTAGTTAAACTATTTTGACTTAAACATGGAAGTACATTTCAATTAACTCACCAACAAGTTCCCTTTAAAACATAAATAGTTAACGAAACTCCAAGACAACATTAGTGAACAAACATTTAAAATGCATACAACTCCAAGCATCCAATTCTTCTTTTAAGGAAGAATCACTCAACAGATTTTGTCAACAGGCACATGCATTCCTTGCAATCTGTGTGTATATGTATATATACTGTACTCTTTACATGTGCCACAAATACACTCAACCTATCTGAACATAAACAAGGATTGCATGGGATTGCATGGGTTACTCAAAAGGGTCTTATGGCCTACTGTAGCCATAGCCCAAACACTGAACCTTGGTCTTATGGCCTACTGTGGCCATAGCCCAAACACTGAACCTTGGTCTTATGGCCTACTGTGGCCATAGCCCAAACACTGAACCTTGGTCTTATGGCCTACTGTGGCCATAGCCCAAACACTGAACCTTGGTCTTATGGCCTACTGTGGCCATAGCCCAAACACTGAACCTTGGTCTTATGGCCTACTGTGGCCATAGCCCAAACACTGAACCTTGGTCTTATGGCCTACTGTGGCCATAGCCCAAACACTGAACCTTGGTCTTATGGCCTACTTGGCCATAGCCCAAACACTGAACCTTGGTCTTATGGCCTACTGTGGCCATAGCCCAAACACTGAACCTTGGTCTTATGGCCTACTTGGCCATAGCCCAAACACTGAACCTTGGTCTTATGGCCTACTTTGGCCATAGCCCAAACACTGAACCTTGGTCTTATGGCCTACTTTGGCCATAGCCCAAACACTGAACCTTGGTCTTATGGCCTACTTTGGCCATAGCCCAAACACTGAACCTTGGTCTTATGGCCTACTTTGGCCATGGGCCAAACAACACAAAACCAGTACAGGATTCAAAGTTCCAAGCCCTCCAGATCTACCTGTGGAGGAGTAACATTTACTCTACTAAAACTACAGGTATTGACTAGTCTGAAGTGGTAGGAGGTTTGAATACAGTACAAACTCATTTAACACTAAACTTCCTCAAGGAACATTTTTATGTAGACAATCTAATGGGCTCAACATCAACAAAATCTGAATTATTTGAGGTCTATGAACACTCTCAAAACATTATGCAACAAGGTAACTTTGAACTTATAGAGTGGATTTCAAATGATGAGGATTTAAACAAAAAGATTTTAAAGGATAATAATGTTCTTACTGAACCATCAGACAGAGTTAAAACTTTAGGTATGAACTGGTATTTGGATGCAACTTCTAACAATCATGATTCAATCTGCACTAAAGGTTTTAAACTCGATGAGGAAGCTAACACTAAAAGACAAATATTATCAGAGGCTTCAAAGATTTTTGATCCCATGGGTCTATTCCTGCCTTCAACAATAAAATCAAAGATTCTCCTCCAAGAAGTTTGGAGGACAAATGTTGGGTGGGATGAGCCAATAACTGAAGATCAAAAATCTTGGAAGAAGTTAGCTGCTGATTTAACAAAAGTGCAGAACATTGAAATACAAAGGTGCTGTGGGTTTAGGGATAAACCCCAGAGACTTCATGTGTTTGCTGATGCAAGCACACAGGCTTATGGGTGCTGTGCGTACCTTGTAAGTCCTACAGAAAGTCATCTAATTTATGCAACAGGGAAAGTTGCACCTCTCAAACCTACCTGAACCATACCTCAATTGGAACTATTGGCTGCTGCATTAGTCATTAAAACCATTTCATTGCTTAAGGATGCTTACCATGATGTGAACATAACTGATATCCACATCTGGCTCGACAGTCAGATTTGTCTTGCCTGGATACAGAATGATAGCATTAATAGTAAGAACATCTTTGTAAGAAATAGGCTAAAAGAAATAGCTGAAGCTAATGAAAGCCTACAAGTCGACTTTCACTATGTTCCAACTAAACAAAATCCAGCAGACTTTCTGACTAGAGGTTTATCCTACAAATTGTTGAAGTCAAACAAAACTTGGTTCATGGGACCTAAGCGGCTCTGTAATAGACCAATGGGCTGTGGAACAAGTTAACTTGACATTAAATTTAATCTTTTCGAATGAAAAGGTTGAACCAATCACTAATTATGAACATTATTCTGATTTCAACAAACTTGTCAGGGTCACAGCCTACTGTTTGAGGTTTGCTCACAACTGTTTAACTACAATTAACAAACAACTAAATAAGAACAATCACAATTATACAGAAGTTGCAACCAAGTACTGGATAGGGCATGCACAACAAAGGAGTACAATAAAGAGTTAGAATTCTTGACTAATGGGAAACAAACAAAAGAGCTTGTACCATCAGTAGTTGTGGATCTAAACTTGTTCAGAGATGAGGAAGGTCTTCTAAGGTGTAAAGGGAGATTAGACAAATCAAAACTTGTCTTACAAAAGCAAACCCAATCCTTTTACCAAGATTTAGCTATCTGACAACATTAATCATCAGACAAACACACAATAATGTACATCATATGGGGGTACCACAGACACTAACTGCATTAAGAAAAACTTATTGGATACCCAAAGGAAGGATCACTGTTAAAACAGTCAGTGGTGGGCACGCGCAACGATTTTTGTAGCGCCGCAGCCGCAACCGCAACTCTGCTGAAATAGTTGCGCCGCACGCGCAAACGCAACCCTTTTCAAAAAGTTGCGCCGCAAGCGCAACCGCAACGCGCAACTTTTGAAAAATAAATAAAATAATATTAAAATAAAAAGCCTTTTTACAAGTTAAACAAAATATATCTGATACAGAAAAAGATAATATCAATATTTTATTACAATATATAATAAATGCAAAAAAATCACTACATAAGAGCCAGGTTCCCCTTCATGAACACCAGCATCTCAAAGTGTGGATCGGAGAGTCCAGCCCGTTTTGGCTTCAGAACATCCTTCCCCAAAGAGAACAGACGTTCTACAGCCGCACTTGAGGGAATGGGTGTGTTATACTGCACAAAGAGGTCTGTCAGTTCCTTGCAAGTGAACACGTTCCTCGCGATATTTTTCTCCGGCCTCTGGTCCAGGAAACTGTTCACCAGCATTGTGCTTTCCTTCTTCTGTTTGCTGATTATTCCTGTGTCGTACAGCTGCTCGAGGAAGTCCCCTTTGTCTGCCGCTTCCGCATCACTGCTGCTGCTGCTGGCAGGTTGCTGAGGATGTCCTTCAGCTTCTTTTGGTCAGTCTCATACCTTAAAGTATAAAAACAAATTACAAATGAAATCAATCAAATCACTTAGTTAATAAATATTAAATAAAGAGTCTAATATGCAATAATGTAAAATTTTAAGCCTTAAGCTGCGGGCCTCTATGGATATGCGCATGCAGGAATGTGTAAAAAAACGGAAAAAACTTTATTCAAAGTTTATCCAGGCCTCCATTTCATGATATATTTTATTACAAATTAGTTTAGATATCCATACAAGCATCATACTTTCTAATGTCATTGAAAGAAAATGAAAATTAAAGGGAATAACTATAGAATTTCTTAGTTTATAATGGCACGTATACGTTAAAATTTCACTTTGAAGCATATTCGATTATAATATTTAAAAGTTTCAAACCTGGACTCGATGCACCTCGTCAGTGTCCTTCGCGACATACTCTCCATGTAGCCGCCAGGTATCATGGCAGCAAAGTCCATGAACGTGGGGTTGTCCACAACAGAGAAGGGGATCATGTTGTCCACAAACATGTTGATGAGCTATAGAATTAAATATAAAAGTAAAATTTATTTTACATCTCTTGTCAATTTGCTATAATGTTACATTCATAAATTTAATTCAGTAGGTTAATTTTTGAAAAAAATGTTAAGCAAATTATTGAAATCAAATTTTCCTGACTCACCTTATGTTGGAAGGTAGCTTTGCTGATGTTGTGCCTACACTTGGATGGGCCTGCCATCTCCATCAAGGTTGGTTGGCGGCACATCATCTGCCTCTTGGTGGCAGCTTCGTGCAAGGATGCATGGCGTTTCTTGGCTTCTTTTGTCCCGTCCATACAGCAGTCCAAAAACTTCTGAAGGCAGTAGCCGTGCTTACTCTCCATATGCTTCCGGAGGCTGTATCTTGACTTCTTGTTGGCTGAGAAGACCTTCTTATTGGGCCTGCAGCGGACACACTCGTACAGGAAGTTGTCCGTGTGGCCCTGTGCCTGGGCCTGACCCTTGAACTCAAAAGAGTCGGCCAAGTAAGGCCAGGGGTTAACGGTAGGGGCCCCCGATCCTGAAGCGGAAACCTCACTAACACTTGCTTCAGTCTCAGGGGAACGGCTGTCAACATTCTCAGTCACTTCAACCTCTCTGTCCATGTCCTGGTCGGCAGAATCAGTGCTGTCGGCCACAGACACCACAAAACGATCCATAATACTAGTACTAGTACTAAAAAGTAAAAAGAAACGAAAACAACAGAAAGTCAGACAGTGATACTGGCGCATTGAGAATGTGACTGAATGTAAACAATTGAAGTGCAGTGTTGCCAGATAAAAATATTTAAGTTACATTCGCTTGGGTTATTTTTACAGAGAAGTAATATTAAATGTTGCGCGTTGCGCGCTAATCTTGAAACTGCATATATAAGTTGCGCCGCAAACAATTCCGCAACTCTCTGTAAAAATGTGCGGCGCAAGCGCAAGCGCAACCAAAAATGTTGCGCCGCAACTGCCCACCTTTGAAAACAGTTCTGAATGAGTGTGTTACATGTAGGCGTATTCATGCTAGGCCCTATAGGAAACCAAATCCTCCTGCTTTGCCAGAGGAGAGAGTTACTCTCAACAGACCCTTTGAGACTGTAGGCATTGACTATACAGGAGCATTGACTGTAGGGGTGGTTGACACTGAACAAAAAATGTACATTGTACTGTTTACATGTGCTGCCTCACGAGCTGTTTATCTGGATGTTGTGGAGGACCTTACAGCAGAATCTTTTGTTGCTGTCTTTAAGAGATTCTGTGCAAGACACTCGGTACCCAAGACAGTTTGGACTGACAATGCTACATATTTCAAGGCTGGTGAACAGGTCATTAACGACTTGTTAAGCAATGAAGTCACACAATTATATGTACAAAATTCAAACATAAAGTGGAAGTATATTCCAGTTGCCTCTCCTTGGTATGGTTCTATCTGGGAAAGGAATATACAAACAGTAAAGAATTGCTTGAAGAAAGTAATTGGTAAAAAACAGATACACTTGTTTGAGTTGCTCACTCTCCTGGCTGAGATTGAGAACATCATCAACAATAGACCACTCACTTATGTGAGTGACAACATTAATGACCTGGAACCATTAACTCCAAATCATTTGATTCCGGGAGAACAAGTTAGTCTCCCTGCCGGACTACAATATAGACTCTTCAGAAGACCCAAACTGGACTCAACGACATGATGAACTCCAGACTAAGTTACAACACTTAACTAGAGTTAAAGCTTATTTCATTAAACAGTGAAAACTGAGAACTTGATGGGTCTAAGGGAGAGACATAAACAAATGACTAAGAAGGATTGGTCTGACACAATTAAGGTAGGGGACCTTGTTCTCATACATGACAGTACTCCAAGACAATACTGGCCTCTGGCTAGAGTTTTAGAACTCAGACCAGGGGCAGACGGGGTAACAAGAGTGGTCAAATTAAGGACTTCAACGGGTGACACAACAAGAGACATTTCTCTTTTGTGCCCCCTAGAGTCTGGACCCAAAACAATGGGCTTTGGAGAGCCCTCTCCACCGACAGTAACAACTGGAGACACTGAACTTCCAGTAACTATCCCCTTGACAGTAGGAGCGGTAACGCATCCTACTACAACATTGACAGACACGAGACCTCAGCGACAAACAGCGTCAAAGGCGCGACTAGTTTTACAACAAAAAATAGATGCTGGGGAATTGTAATTTTATCTTCTAACTTTCACTTTTCCTTTTCTTATGGTAAAGACCATAAACAGTTTCATCCTATGGATGTATATTTTCTCTGCTAATTAAATGCTACATCTTCTCTACAGTATGAGAAGGTGAGGATAGTCACTGTTAATCAGATTAACAGGCATTTACAGTTAAATAGTTAGCTAGTCTACACTCAGACATAAAAATTGGTGACAATGACACCAAGATTTTTATCTCCCGGGGCCCCCAGTATATGGAAAACTGATACGTGTAGGTAGTTGGGAGGTAACGAAAATGGTCCACTGAGTAGGTAGGTAGTTAATCTAACAATTATATTATTAAATTCCTTTTATGTCAATAACTGGGTGGATGAAACCAATTGGTTGCTCACCAGAGTTATTCTCCACATTAGTATTTATATACTGTGTGATAGAGCGTGCTCGGTAATACACATACATTACCGATCAACCAACTGAAAAAACCAAGAGGACGCTGGTGGAAAAAGCCCCGGGAAAAGGGAGAGGAGAACGAAAAGAGGCAACGAGAGAACAAGACGGAACGGAGAGAAGAAAGAGACTAAACAACGGAAAAAGATCCCCACCAGCAAGTACGCTCTCAACAACGGAGAAAAGAGAAGAGGGACTGTCTAATAACACTCGGTAAGTGATCAGTTGTGTTTTTTAGCCCAGTTAATTAAGGGACATAAATTAAGCTGGGTCAGACAAATTAGGCCTACATTGTGGTCTAAGACCTAGCATCAACTCAGCTTAACAAAGGTGAAGGTAAATTATCCTAACCTAATTTGGTGAGGAATCCTACTGTGGACCTCAATTTACTCTGCCCGCTCTGAACCATTTCCGGAATCTCTAGGCTGACCACTACAAGGCTAGGCTTAATCTACTCTATAGTTAGACTGGAGATATTAGGGGTGGGTTAATTGGGGACCAATTCATACAGAGCATTTTTCATAAATTCTTAAAATACTTCCATACTGAAAACTTGTCTTCATGTCTGGGAAAAGGTATATAGACAATTATCGAGTCTTAAGACTTGTTCACAGACATTCTACGTGTTTGTATGCATGTTTTTTTTTATCTGCAGACGAGAAACGGGTGAAACAAGTGATTTTTTTTGTTTGCTGTGCATTGCAAGCCACACGCAGGACTGCCAGGTTTGGTGAAAGTTACACAAAGGAAAAGTCTAATCCATGCCGTTTCAGAGACATGGCCAGAGGTGGATTAAGACACTTCGGGGCCCCGGGGCAATGAAGAATATGGGTGCCCTTTCCTATAGCTTTTTTTTTAGCAATACATGTGCATGTACAGTACATAGTACATTTACACGAATTATATGTACGGAGCTCAGGCTAATTAAGAAACAAATTTAAAAGAACCTTAACACTGTATTTTGCCGTTTGCCAAAACCAAACAGTATTAAACAAACTTTACTTTAGGGCCTATAAATCAAAATAAAACAGGGAATTTGTCAGTTTGTGTACTCTCTCATATTTAATCAAAAAAGTTTGCGAAATCTTGAATTATATCATCGAAACTCGGTTGATTGGGGGGTGTCCCTCAAGCATGGGAGCCTGAAGCTTCAGCTTCAATAGCCTCAATGACAATCCGCCACTGGGTCACATGGCATGTAGCAGACTTTCTCTTCTTGCCTTTCAATTGTGCTACTTTTAAACCTGTCATGCTACTTAAATAAATTTTGTGACGGGGATTTTGGGCTACTTTGGAACTTCGCAGAGGGTATTTTATGTTTTTGCTATCCACAATTATGTTGAATGTAACAGTCAGGCCTAAATCTAACATGTTAACTGGGTGGGTGATCGCCCACCCAGTAAAGGATTTCACCCACCCACTAAATAGATTTCACCCACCCAGTTAAAAAACCAAAATAATACTGTATTCAATCATCTAAAAAAAACTCGGTCGAATCCATGGATAAAGCAGCCAAAAGAATACAGCCAAAGTCGCCAACTTGGATATAAATCTAATCGGTAGTTTGGCAGTTGCCATAAAATCCGTTGTAAACAAGACCCATGCTAGCCCTAATACTAAAGCAATGAGTGAAATAGCCAGCTTGATCTGTTCAATTCTGTTGCTTTTAAGTGCTTTTAAAGGGGATAGAGGTAAATAAATAACTTTTTTTCTATAAGTTCTATTGCATAGTTTAATTTTACTCATATTATATTGCAGTATTAAGATAATGACTTGCTAATGCTGCCTTGGTATATAATTGTAATGTGATGGAATCATGGATGGCGGCCTAAATTCGACTATTGAAGCAAATATGAAACAACCTATTTCCTGTGTTTATGTGATTGAAATTATTTATTCTAATGCAATTATGCATTTATGTATTCATTTGCATGACTCTCTTACATAATGGTTGATATGCAGGTAGCAGGTAGGCATAGCTACAGCTACAGGGCCTAATTATGCCAATCTTGAGCAAGTGACGCGTGAATGCGTGTTTGGGTCTTTTGCAGTGGCAATTTTTTATATTGCATAATTGTATAACTTATTTGGATACTGTTTATCCTACTTTATTCTATTTACCTAGTTCAAAATATAATAATTGGTTGTTTTATTATTTGTAATATTTATCACAATATTTTTATTTTCATACATAATGAGACTATATATAAACAATATTATATGGTATTACCTACAAATGTATATTATTTTTTCGTTAAAAATTGTTGAATACTTTATTTATGCTTCTTGTAGGTTATCTCCCCCCCCCACTATTAATTTGTTATTAATAGTGGGGGGGGGGGGGAGATAACCTATAAGACTAATATTTACTACTAATACACTATTAATAATACACAATTACTAATACACAAGACTAATACACTATTAATATTTGTTATTAAATAATAGTGGGGGTTTATATAAGTTATATTTATAGTTTATATAGGTTATATTTATAGTTTATATAGGCATATCAGATTATTGAAACCAATCAGATTTTTTATTGATATTCATTGCTCTTTCAATTTGCTATGAATTTACTTGGATAATCTCTAGGAGCGCTCCATTTTTCAATATTAAACATACACTCATAAAACATATACCATTTGAAAGCTCACATTTTTCTGAGTCTAAAAATGTAGTAATCCAAAAGTATCAATAGCAAATAAAAAGTAACTAGATTTAATTACTTGTTTGACGCGTGACGTCATTAACTACATTATAAAGGTTGGCTAAGTTATAAATCTTCAGTCTTCTGTGTTGTAAGATGGTATTTTTGGTAATTGTTACGCTAACCTAACCTAACATATGTTATTACATTATCATTTGTATAATTTAGGTCTCAGGGGTACGGGGGCGGAGCCCCCGTAAAGATCACGCATCACAAATTGATCGGTGTAGGGTTTTACATTTAAACCTAGTTACTTTTTATTTGCTATTGATACTTTTGGATTACATTTTTAGGCTCGGAAAAATGTGAGCTTTCAAATGGTATATGTTTTATGAGTGTATGTTTAATATTGAAAAATGGAGCGCTCCTAGAGATTTACCATTTACTTTATTGTTGTTTATTTAATTTCTACTAAAAATATTTTTACTGTTTTAGTAACCACTTCACTTTATTATGCTAAATTAAATTCATACATCAATAATATTGGTTGTCTATTACAGATTGTATTTGAATACTAAAATGTCGTCGTAAAAAATTAAAAAAAGATGATTCTGTTGGTTCAATGGACATATCTAGTTTTTCCAAGTCGAACAATAAAACACATAGTAAAGAACCTCACTCTGTTGGAATTACTGCTAATAAACGACCATTGACATCTACAACGGCCAGTGATACAGGGTTGACAGGTTCTTCAATTATGCCATCTGACTGTTCAAATACAGCCTCTTCTCAATGTCCATACCCAGAGACCTCAACTTCAAGTACTGGTCAAGATGCGGATGTGGCCAATTCATCTTCCACTTCTACTGGTTCCACATCGTACTATATGGGCTTACCTCTTAATATTAACAGATTGTTGAACATGTATTCATCGGATTCGAGTCTTACAAGAATTAAAAACAAGGATAAAAGACAAACTCGATTGTTTAAGTGTAATGTTTGTTGCAGGTAAGCTTGGAGCACAGCGCTTAATTGAGCATCTTCAGGGTAAACCACATGCAGCTGCACTAGAGGCAAGCAAATTACATGATCAGTTTCAAAAGCAGAGCGACAAACATCCTTGGCTGAATCTCTTCAAGAGATATAGAATCCAGGAAGTTTCACAACTACTTCGCCTGGCAATGGACTGCTACAATGACACTCAGTGTGAAACCGTACCAGGATATTCCTGGTCATCAAGGAGTCTCACCAATATCTTTTCCGACCAACTTGTACAGAAGTTTTCCCAAGACTGGGATTGCAACATGGAACCATTTAGACCCACAGGTTCAGATATGCACTATCGCACGACAAATATTTACTATGAAATGTTGTCATGCGTTAGTGATGTATTTAAGGAGAATCTCATTGAAGAAATAAATCAATGCGATGCTTCAGGAATACAAATTGATGGATCATGTGATCGTCAACAACTAGGCATTAAGTTTGTGACTGCAAGATTGGTGAAAGATGACGTTATTACTACACGTTTTATTGCAGCTGTGGAGCCTGTTGAAGGAGCAAATGGCTTACTGGAGGCTCTCGGTAGAAGCTTAGAGAGGCCTGGCGATGTATCATTTCAGTATAATAATCTAGCGCCAGAAGGCCAAGATTCAAGCGATGATGACGACACCGAGAGCAACAACATGAATGAAATTAACTTCAATGCACCTGTTTTTGACAAGCTGTTATCCCTTACAATTGATGGTGAAGCAGCCAACACCGGTATCAATTCTGAGTTGTGGAAGAAATTGAATGATGAACTACAACGGCTGGTTCCTTGCATATTAGCGTGTAGCGTCATTGGGCAAAGTGTAACGGATCAAGAGGCACATTTCAGGTTTTGTACAATTGACCTCCCTAAATTCAAAAATGAAAAAAAAATTTTTGGTGAGAAGTGCAACACCTCCTTTTTCGCATGTGAAAATCGTGAAAATTGCTAGTTACCCATAACTTTTGGACACTTGCTTTCCTAGGGTTTGAGCTATCATTTGACCCCTTACAATGTACTGCTTTTCAGGAAAAATAGAAAAATTTATTTTTGGAATAAACATATACACTGTAGGTAGACTAGATAGTTTTATTTAGTAAATGATACATTAAAATCTTGTTTAGTTTTGAATGACGGCATAAAGTCACGGGATTTAAGTACTGCTCTAATGTAACCATCTCTTGAATCTTTTCCATACACTGCCCCAGACGCTTCAGTTACCATCCCAACACAACGTTATACACCTTGGGAGTGACATGGTATCCGGACAACAAGGGGCTCTTCAGTGATCTTATCGAGTTGTTCGACAGAGAACTGCTTCGTGAGTGGTGGTTCCATTGTGCACTCCTCCACTGGTGGAAGTAAATCTTTCAAATTCTGAGCACTTTGTTTGATCTTTGGTGGCCGAAATTCTCTGACTTGCTGTTGAGCAGGTTTGGGAGCTCGTCGAATGGTCTTGATTACATCGATGTCCAATTTCCGGTTTGCTTGATCTGCATCTGCAAGCATTGCCAGTAGAACATTTTCAGGGTGAGCCCAATATGCATTTCTTTGGATCACAGGCCATGTGAGTCTTGCTAGCTGGTGGTAGTAATCGTAGCAGCTTGATTTGCTCCAGGAAATGTTTTGGGCCATCTGTGCACCTTGGATGGCACTTGATGCTAAACCACATGGGTCCATAGTGGCACACGACAAACTGTGTGAGTGAATACAGTTCATCACACGGCTGCGCCATCGCTACATATAGCCGACAAATTCTGCTGGCAGTTGTAACTCATCTTGCATGGGAGATTGGTCCAGGCTTCTCTCGTAGAAGATCTTCATTAATGACACCAGTCCTTATCGCTTTCATCATTCTGTAGAGGAAGGCTTGGTCACGACTCAATTCAGTAAGGTCAACATCCGGGAGAGTGTGGCCATCAGCAATACATTGAATTCCTCTAGAGGAAAGTGGCAAACTTTCACATGTGGCCAAAGCTTTGCCAATTGGTCCTTTTCATTGAGTTGCAGATTCTGTTGGGCCGATGAGTTCCTTGCACAAGTGGCGCAGTGGGAGTTCATTTAAATGCAGACTACAGATGAACCAGTGCAAAGGGCGACCCAGGTGGCACTCTAACAGGTGTATGCTCCACTTCTGTGCCCTGTGTTTGTGGCTGTGCTGTTGGCTCCTACTGCAATTATCTTGTCTGCAATACCCATTTCTTCAATCGCATTTTGAAGTCCATCCGCAATGACAGTGCCAGTTCCTCGTTCCAGTGTCACATGGCTTAGATAGAAGGTTCCAGGCTCTCCAACCAGCACATAGTGGTCCTCAACTTTCTTTGTGCTGTACCATTTGTTCCCCTTTTTCTCTTTGACAAGTGTCATGTCTTTCCGCCCATCAAAAAATAAAGCAGTGACTTCCACATCGTGGTAAGTTACTGCTTCCTTCAGATCCCTCCATACCTTCTGCCGTGCTCTCCATACTTTGTGGTGGTCAATTACATTTATCTGATCATCAGAACTAATGATGCCATAGTCAACCAATGTTGCAGTGCTGATAGCTGCAGCAGCCCTGTTCGATACACCATACCGGTCAGCTTCCAAAGCGACAGTGGGAATCGGTGTGATGTTCCTGTCCTCCTGGGCACTATCACCCATCCACTCATCACCAACACTTTCACCACTGGAGTCTGCTTCTTCTTGAGCTGATTCGACCACATCTGCAGAGGATGCTACCTCTTGCCGTTCCGTTTTTCTTCTATTCTCTTCTTGTCTTTCTTGCATCCGATCCTCTCTTGACTTCCTTCTCTCCATCATCTGAGTCACATTCGTATCCACCCGACTGATCTGCATGATCCGCGTGGTTCTTTGGTCGATCAGAAAGGCATGCTCTCGTCGTGGAACTTTCATTTCTCTTTCACAGTGGCATGCAGACAGATCATCGCATTGGCAGACAGCTATGTCAAACAATTGATTCAGGCTTTCCTCGAACTTCTTGGTTTTTGTGGCCTGTTTGCCTTGCTTCGATGCTTGCGAGCCTTTTTCCATCAATCGGAGCAGCTTGGTCTTCACATGCTTGATTGGCTGTGATGGAATGTTAGCACGATTCCAAAGGTCAATGAGTGTTTAGCATACCTCCGGAAGAATCTCCCTGTTGCTGGTGTACTTGTTCTCCTTCAAGAAGAGGAAATGTCTTGCAACTTGTATACGGGTTGGAAGTTCAGACAGAGGAAGCTCTGATAGTGGAGAACCAAAGACAATGTGGCTGGCAGATCCCCCGTGTTCTTTGCGTGCTCATTGTACCAGCAAAACTCAACAAGTATCACACAGGAACACTGAAACAAAACACAAACGTCTAAATAAAAAATATATATGATTATGAGTATATATATATATATATATATATATATATATATATATATATATATATATATATATATATATATTATATATATATATATATATATATATATATAAGGCTTGGTTTATTGGTAAACAATAAGTTTACCAATATATACCGGGTGCGGCAAAAATAACGCCCTTTTTAGTTTATTCTCCTTTATTGAAGGAAATAAATCAATTACAGCATTTTAAGAGAATAATAAGGTTTTTAAGAAAAATACAGCATTTTAAGAAAAATAAGTACTTTCTCAGTAAAAACTAAAAAATAACAAAATGATACAATATAAAACTAAAAAATTATACTGTATAAAACTATAAAGATACAATTATTAAAAGGGCGTTACTTTTGCCGCACCCGGTACCTATATAAAAATACTGCACACACATACTGTATGTATTATGTATATAAATATCCATAGGTATATATACCCTAAGACATATAACAAACTTATAAACAATGTAAAACACAACAAAACAAAGAAATGTATATAATGTATATGTAGTACAGTATATCACAAAACGCACCTTTCGTTAGTACCTTGGGGTTTTTGAACACCCCCATCCACAGAAAAAACATTTGTTTCTCTCAAGCGAGCTAGCGTAGAACTAAGAAATTCCAGGGGATGACTCACTGAGAATAATTAGAAAGCTGCCAGAAGTACCATGTCAGTCAGTGTTGCTAACTGTAATTAACAATAATTTTGTATTTTTTACATGCGAAAAAGGTGTTCTGCTAGTTGCAGAATTTTTTTATTTCTTTTCTGAAGTCAGCAAAGTTGATTGTACAAAACCTGAAATGTGCCTCCAGATCGCTCATGACGCTACACGCTATTGCATATGGTGTGTGTGTGTGCCATAGAACTGATTTGGCGTTTCACGAGTTAATCACAACTGTTCCTGAATTGAAGCGATGGTATTCCCAGGTGAAAGATACTGTTAAATATTTTCATGTGTCTTCTGTCCGTACCAAACGTGTGAAAATTGAATGCAAAAAACTAGGGTTGACGTTCAAACAGTTTATTAATCCACCAGAAGTACGATTTTCCCAACATGTCCAAGCAATGTGCGTCAGTCTATTTAACAATCTGCCAGCATGTGTTGCTTTCTGGGAAAGCATCTCAACCACTGACGATAGAATCACTAAGTAACAGGCGTCTGGTTTTTTGCGTATGTGGGAGGCAGGAGGTCAGCAATATAGACTGACTGGTTTAATGGCTGACATTCTTCATCACCTTGCCTGTCTACAAAAGGAGTTCCAAAAAACAGACTTAATACTGTTCGATATTCCGGCAATCCAAACTCGATACATCGAGCGTATCACGACGATGGTGGACAAACCATATATCGGTGGTTGGGAGGAGAAATTGGGATGTAGACGAAGGTGCAGGAACAAGTAAACTGAAAACGGATGGCGATCAACATAAGGAGGCAAGAGAAGATACAGGTGCAGTTAGAAGGAGAGCAAGAAGAGCAATTTCTAATCAGTTCGTCACGTTATCAAATCGCTCTTTCAGTGCTATTAGGCATGAGACACTTGAGTCAATTAAGAATTTCTTGCAAAAGAGAATGGACGAAGGAGCAAATGCGTCGTTAAAAGAAATTTCAGAGGTTTTTAATTCGACATCTGAAGTTATGGCCAGAAAGGCTAACATTCTTCGGAAAATGAACAGACATTTTGACTCTATGAAACTTACTGACGATTGTATTGATATTTTGATCAACAATCCGAGGTTGAACGAACATGAAGACATCAACACGAAATTCAAACGTATTTCTGAAGCTGTGACCAAAAATCCTGACTCTCCACTTACAGCACTCGTGAATCTTGTTCTCACTGCAGCTTCACATTCAATGGCAGTAGAAAGAGTGGTATCGCATTATATTTTCCATAGTGACAGAAGGCTTGCGATGTCATTGCAGGGTGCCAACAACAGATTGCTTATTGCATTAAATGGTGGTGGTGCAGGTCATTTTGATCCACGTCCAGCAGTAGCAAAATTTCTTCAGGCTAAGCGTCGACGATACAAAGAGCCATAAACATCAACTTATGAAAACAATCCAGCTGTAAAAAGGTTTTTCCGTAGTAATGGCGAAATATCTAATTGAGCTCACATACTAGGGAGCTCTCGCGTAACACGAGCACTCTTGAAAACCACCGTGTAACTTAAAATCGTATTAAACGAGGCAAGAAAATTAGGAATATGTTTCTCTTTACTGAAAGATTGTCTTCTTGTAAAATTTACCGCTAATGATTACACTGTATCTCGTTTTTTTTCGAAATTGTGAAATATGAATTCGCGTTAAGCAATAGCTAACTGTAATAATTACTGACAGATGATAAATTAATGATGTATTACATACGTTATTTGCATCTATGTAATGAATAATTTCGCAATTTTTTTGTATTTTTGTGCTTATTTTTAACTGCCATTATTTTGTCACTGTGGAGGCAATATGAATATAATTATAAATGAAAATGTAGGTATATATGTTGAAAAAACTTCCTTAGTCTTACAAATACAATTTACTAATTGATTGCATTTTCTTATACGATACCCATTGTTTTACTGAACAGCTGTGTTTTAATTTTGCAGATATTGTTTTTATCAATATGTAATATGTATTTCACTTCTCAAAATTTACATGCAGTCTGATGATGTCAAGAAGACAAGATTTTAAAATTGTTTCAAATTAAATGCTGAGCCGATTCTGCAATCGCCTACTGGGAGTGCTGTTACTGGTTACAAAGATAGGTACAAACGTCGGTAGTGAATATGTAGATACTTGTGTAGTCTTAAAATTTTGGACTATAAACTTGTTAGGTTGGAAAGTTTTCTGTATTGTACAAACAATACAGAAAAGGTGTATTTTAATGCAACATCACAATGACGAGTTTGTGAAATCACCCACCCACTTAAAAAATCCTTAGGTTTAGCACTGCCTGATGGTGTTCCTCCTGTTCTTAAAAACGGTGTTTCTGCGATTACACCCTGCATAGGCAAACTCTTTCGTCTTTGTCTCTCATCTGGTACTTTTCCTTCCTGCTGGAAGTTCGCTTTCATTCAGCCTGTCCCCAAGAAAGGTGACCGCTCTCAACCCTCCAACTATCGTCCAATTGCTTTGATTTTTTTGTCTATCTAAAGTTTTTTTTAATCTATCCTTAATAGGAAGGTTCCTAAACACCTCTCTTCTCACAATTTTCTTTCGGATCATGGATTCCGCAAGGGACGCTCTACTGGCAATTTTCTTGCATATTTCTCTGACTCTTGGTCATCCTCTTTTCGGGATTTCGGTGAAACCTTTTCTTTTGAGCTAGACATATCGAAAACTTTTGATACAGTCTGGCACAAAACTTTAATTTCCAAACTACCCTCCTTCAGTTTCTATTCTTCTATCTGTGCCTTCATCTCTGATTTCCTTTCTGGCCGATCTATAGTTGCTGTTGTAGATGACCACTGTTCTTCCCCTTTTCTTTTTATTTATTAAGTCGCACTTCCTGTCCTATCCACTCCTATGCCAATGATTCCACTCTTCACTTCTCCACCCGCTTCACAAAGCGTCCCTCTCAGGAGACAATGCTTCGCGTGGGACGGCTATGGTGTACCTGACCTCTGATCTTTCTGCTATCTCTGATTGGGGCAGAGAAAACTTTGTGGCTTTCGATGTCTCTAAAACTAAGTTCCTCCATCTGTCTACTCGTCACAGTCTTCGATACGATTATCCCCCTACCTTCAATAATAAACAGCTCGATCTTTCCTCTTCTCTTAATATTATTGGCGTTTTCTTTTCTCGTGATCTTTCCTGAAAAGATCACATATACTCTCTTTCCAAAACAGCTTCTAAGAAGTAGGTGTGCTGTACCGGCTCCGCGGTTTTCTCACCCCCAACTCAGTTGCTGTCTCTGTACAGGGGTCTTGTTTCCCCCTGTTTGGAGTAAGCTTTTCATGTATGGGTGGTTCAACCCACACGGCTCTACATGACCGGGTGGAATCAAATCAAAGGCTTTTCTTTCCAGTAATTCCCCGACTGACTGTCTTCAAGCTCTCTCTTCGTCGCAATGTTGCCTCACTCTTTCTACTATCGCTATTATAACGGACACTGCTCTTCTGAACTCTCTAACTACATGCCTCCTACTTTAAGGAGAACACGCAGTACCAGACTTTCGATTCACTCATTTCTTCTACCCAACTCTCTAACGCAAGGGTTAATCGGTATTTTCAATCTTTCATCTACTCAACCGGTCAACTCTGGAACAATCTTCCTCAATCCATCTTCCCCCCTGTCTATGACTTCCAATCTTTCAAACGCATCTCGAAAACCTTGAACCTTGATTTTGGCTCTCTTCTTCTTCTATGTAGGAGAGGGGTCGTTTTTGCGGGCATTCGCCCTTGGCCCCTCCTTCCTGCTAAAAAGAAATGATGATAATAATAACAATAATAATATTGGTGATAAAAACTCAATGATATTTATGGTAATAAGGACGGGAGAACTAAATTAGATTATAAAGAAGTACACTGGAGAAATATTGAAATCGTAACTGCAGAATAAAGAGAAGATAAGGTAAGGTGCTAAAGATTTTCCAAGTTTTTTTTCGTGGTTGTTTTTTGGGAGGTTATTTATTCAATCCTGAGGTGTAGCCTTCTTAAATGTCATTCTGTTTGAGTTTACAAATAAAGCTTATATCTCCGTTGAATCTACAGACATATAAAATCAACTATTATTCTTAAATAATTATTATTCTTATCTAAGTTTTATTTCGTTTTAAGCTTACATGTAAAATTTCATTTCGTTTTGAGCCTATATATATATATATATATATAATTACAGTATTACCTCTACTAAACTAGATTAGGTTGAAATTAAATTGAAAACAATTGATGTTCGACCGTATACAACCAGTTATTAACACACGGTAGGTTATCATAAAAGGTCTTGTCGAGTCGGTACATAGGCTGCACGAAGTTTCTGTAAAAGGTTTCACTCGAGTCTGTAACAGGATACATACAACAGGATACAATAAAAAGAATTTTCGTCGAGTCGATAACATTTGACAAACACCCTGTACAGAACTATTCTCACCGTTTGCTTGTGTGCTCATGGCTACGCAGCAAGGGCAAACACCACGTGTGATTGTAAATTGTTTGTGAAATAAAGATCATCGTAGTTTAATGGTTCTATTGAAATTTGAAAGTTGTGCGAAAAAGAAAAAATTCCAAGTAGCAAAACGTTGTATGTAATTAGTTTCTGTTGTTGTTAAATGTTATATATAATTTTGTTTGCGTCATTCGTTTGGTTGTTAGTTTTTTGTATCGTTAATTCTTGTCCATTTATTTATTTATTTATATATTTGTTGTCAGTTATTGTCCATTGTTTTTGGTCGTTAATTTAGGACCCTTTGAAAATTAGTAAATATAATTAAACGGTCCCGTAATTATAGTTGAAATTTAATTGGAAAATTAAATTTTTTTCAGAGGAAGGTAATGTTGCGGAGCATTTTCTAACCTAGTGAGTGGGCAACATGAATGTCACCCAGTGAAGAAAATTTGTCGCCCAGTAAATGAAATTTTAGGTTACTGGGCGACAAGGAATTTTCAAAATTTGTAAAAATAGAATTGTCTAGGGAGCATTGTCTTGGAAGCCATATAAATACATATTAATACATGCACATATGCCACAATTAGAACTGTTTATCTTAAATGTAAATATGAAATTTACATTGAATATTTATATATACAGGGCGTCCCAAAAAAATGTATACACATTTTAACAGCTGATAGCTCAATTGATGTTTCTTTCTTTCCAAGTTAAACCCATTAGAATTAATAATGGCAGTCAGACTAAGCTTTGAACAAAGGAAATTCATTCTAAAATGCTACTGGAAGTGTGAAAACGCAGTTGAAGTGCAAAGACAGTTTAGGAGGGAGTTTCAAACAGATCCACCAACGCGACTTACCATCACTCGAATTAGAGATAAGTTTGAAGCCGATGGAACTGTTCAGAATGTCCACAAGAAGCGTTCCGGAAGACCACGGACATCGACAAGCCCCACAAAGCAAGAAAGAGTACTGGAAACGTATCACCAAAGTCCAAGAAAATCTGTGCGGCAAGCGAGTCGTGAGGTAGGAATTTCAGAATCGTCTGTCCAACGCATTTTGAAGCGCTGTCAATGGAAAAGTTACATTCCAAGATTAGTCCATGCTATTAATGAAGATGATGATCCGGACCGAAGAGTGGAGTATTGCGAGTGGTACTTGGCACGATGTGGATGTGGATTGGACGAAGGGGTTTCGTAGAATACCCTCCGCGTTCACCAGACCTCACACCACTAGACCTTTTTTTATGGGGATACTTAAAAGACAAAGTCTACGCTATAAAACCTGCAACAGTCGCTGAATTGAGAGCAGCCATTGAACGAGAATGCACACAAATACCAAACGAAATGTTTCGTGATGTTTGCGATTCCATTGCTTCGCGTTATCAGCAGTGCCTGGACCAGAACGGACGTCAGTTTGAAAACAGGCGTTGACAAAACAATTAAATAATGTCTGTAGATTCTATTACATTTTGAAAATGAAATGTATTTTAATAAACACTGCCTTTATAAGTATTTAAAGTGTGTATACATTTTTTTGGGACGCCCTGTAGATAATGCTAGTGTTATTTCAGACCACACGGGGATGGTGGCCTGATTAGGGAGCATCCGGATCCATAGTATCCTTAATCCAGGGGTGTGCTGGGATTGGTTCGGCCCGGTTCGCCCGAACCGGTTGTTAAATTTTGATTGGACCACCGAACTGTTTGTGTTTTTAACAAATATTTAACAGTCAGTAGAACTTTATATCTAAATTTTTAAATTTTTTTTCAGGATTTTATAGAAAAATATAGATAGTATCACAAGCAGTAGTCGTTTCAATATTTATTTATTTTTTAATGAAAAATTAGTCTATTTTTAGATAATTATGTCATTAGTGAGTGTAAAGAATATGTTAAATAATTTTTTGGCTTCCGGGGCGGAGCGGACCCCGCTGGGGGAGCTACCGCTCACCCCAAACCCCCTAGCTTAATGACTCGCGCCATTGGCCTCGCCGATTTATACCCCCTATCTCTATCAGAACCGGTTGTTAAGAAATTGGCAGCACACCCCTGCCTTATTCCACCCCTCCCCCCACTTCCCAATCTGCCTTTGCCGCCCAGTGGGAAAAGCTTAAAAATGTTCTGTAATGTTGGATTTCCAAAATTGGGGATTTATTAATATAAAATATAGTAAAAATTTTTAATGAGAAACACAAGTTACTTAGGATATAAATTTCAAATTGGCCTCAGGTAACTTTAGACAAAATACGCGACTTCTTGTACGAAAACGTCCATACAGATCTCAACGCGTTCCTACTGGAACATGTGACGTTATTTTTGTTCACCCAATAGTGTGTGAGAAAATTGATCACGCGATGCCACATCATGAGTTCATCCAATCATGTGTTTGTAAACAGTCTTATGTTCAGATAGTACTTGAAATATCAAAATCCTTTAATATTATCAAATAGGTTACATAAGTTAATTAAATAATATAAAACAGTTAGGAATTTCTAAAATTCATAAAAGAGTGTATTTTAAAAAAAAACATTCTGGCGGGAGAGGCAGTCACAGATGGGAAGCCGTGAACGAAACGAAACAAGAGAGTGCACAAAACCGGAGGATAGTTGGGAACAGCCAAGCAGAGAGACAGAGTCGTACACAGTCCATCAGAAGATCGTATTTGCCTTCCCTTGTCATTTGTAGTTTATATTTGCTTCATGAGGCTGTTCAAATTTTTAACTTTATTAAAGCAAGGCAAGCGTAAAAGTGAACAGTTGATAGACGTAAGTACAGACATGATGTTGAAAGACACTTTCAGCAACACTCCATTGACCAACTTCTGGGCACGCCTGAAGAAACAATTTTCTGAAATTTCAAAACATGCTGTGTAGAAGCTGCTTCCCTCCGCAACTACACATTTATGCACATTTTCAAAGTACACTTTAACTAAAACAAATTAACAAAGTAGGCTTAATGCAGAACTGGAAATGAGGCTACAGTTGTCTAACATAGAACTTAACTTTAAGAAGCTCTTTGACAAGAAGCAAGCCCAACCATCCCATTGACTCGAAGTAAGTCGACAAAAATCATTTCAGTAGCCACTTAATACAAGGCCGGCTTTGGGCAAAGCAAGCAAAGCGGCTGCTTTGGGCCCCGCGCTATTAGGGGTCCGGCAAATATATGAGTACAGTATAAAAAAATATTTTGGTCTTGACTGGTAAATTAAATACGGCATGAAATACGACGGAAATCAGAACTGCTGCAGGATCGACTTAGTAATCTGGCGATCCTCTCCATTGAAAACGATATTGCGAGAAACTGTAACTATACAGACCTCATTGCCGAATTTGCCGCTATGAAAGCCAGAAAAGTTTCCTTGTGATCACATCCAAAATAAATTATTTGTTGTTGAAACATTGTTCTTTTCTTTCAGTAAGCATGCACCCACTATGGGTAGGTAACTTTACCTTAGGGCCCCACTTTAAAAATCTCGAATTGGGCCTCGCATTTGCTAGGGCCGGTGCTGACTTAATACCTATATAATATTTTTTTAGAACTTTTAATAATTGTTATATTAAGTTAGGGTTCCACTGTGAATTCATTTTGGGAAAAGTGTTCCGTGGTAGCAAAAAGGTTGAGAACCACTGGCACAGAGAATACAGACTTCCACATGATTCCAAGAATTCGCGTCAAACACATCACGCCTTGAGGGCGCATATAAAAGCGTGAGCCCATTTTAATTCGCTCTCATTTACTCATTCCTCATTCTTCGTTTCACTCACACTCCGCTCTTCGTCGCTGAACCTCCACTCGCTCTCGTCCGTCCTGCCGACCTTCGAACCTCAGTTTGATCCTACATAAAGTACATCACCGTTGCAGGCCTATGATTATTTCGTCTGTCGTCGCAGCATCATTCCTGAAAAATTCAACCTGTTCCAAGTCTTTGTTGTCCAGCCGCCTCATACGCTCTCCAGTTTTCATAACTTATCTTCATTATCAAAACCCAGGTTTGTAAACCTCGCATTGGCCACCAACTAACTTGGCCCACTGTGTTTTACTTCGTCGCGCTAGACTACTTTGTTCCATAGTCTATAAACTCAACAAACTCTGTCTAACAGAAATAAACTCAACAAATTCTGCCAAACCGAATTAGGTTTTAAAAAGTGTCTTCAATACCGTTGAATTAATTCACGTATTTACGACCGCAAGTCGACTTATTGTTGAATATTAAATACCATATATTTTGTTGCCTTAATTTGTTCTTATCATCATTGTATCATTTATTTCTTGACCTACAGAAAATTATTCCTTATTGTCAATCATTACTTTATAATATTGCACAATTCCGTACAAATCTATACTATAAAAAGGGCGTCCTGTCCGTCCGGATTGGTTGAAAGATAGTGACATCATAGATACGTCATAAAATGGGCGGAGCTCTGGCGCGTACTTTTCACTCTATGCATATACGATCCACCAAACAAAATTATAATTTTTTTAATTAGATAAAAATTTGAAATTTTGAAAATCTCTATATATATACACTGTCTGTCTGTCTGTCTGTCTGTTTGTCTGTTTGTCTGTCTGTCTGTCCCACCCTTAAACAGAAACGGCTCCTCAAGAGAAAAAATTATTAGGTAAAAGTTGCTTAAAATTAATCGAAACCTACGGGAAAATTATTGAATTCCCTGTTAGGTTAATTGAATGCCCTGTTAGGTCAACTGTCCGCCTTTGACGATTGGTTAGGTTTAGTCGTGATATTTTCGTTAAAACTAACGAAAATATCGACTCAACCTAACCAGTCGTCAAGGACGTACAGTTGATCTAACCGGGCATTCAATTAACCTAACAGGGCATTCAGTTGACCTAACAGGGCATTCAACTAACTTAATCAGTTGGTTAATTTTAATATATATATATATATATATATATATATATATATATATATATATATATATTTTTTGACTGAAGAGTAAAAAAAAATTAATTTTAAATTTAACGATGACAATTGGTTAGGTTAAATAGTGATATTTTCGTTGAAAAAAAAAAAGATAAAAAAAGTTATATTATATTTTTTTGACTACAATAAAGTAACTGTATTACCCTTCGGGTAATAACAGCCTTCCGCAGCAAGTACCAAAAATATTCCGTCCGTAGGCCGGGTTCTCTGCTAGTAATTGTTAATCACTGTAAACGAATAATTCATTTATTTTTTCTAACTAATTAAACCAAAACTACAAAGACCTTTTTGTTTCCTTTATTAAATATTGTTTATTTGGTCGAAAGACCAAATTGGTGACCCTGTAAACATTTCATTTCAACTAAATTACTTTATTAAAGCCAGCCTATTATAAACAGGCCAATATATATAATATTATATTATATATATATATATATATATATTATATTATATATACAGGGTGGGCCGAAAGTCTGGCTTCGAATCTAACAACAGAAGACCGGGTAGAACTTGTGCTCATGTACGCAAGACAGGGCGCTACACACAGAGAAGTTGCTACCGAATTCAATAGAAATCATCCTGATAAGCATCCAGTAACACATGCGACTGTTGGCAAGTTGTTTAAACGTTTCAAAGAAACAGGAAGTGTACATGATCGACGGCGTTCTGGTCGTCCAAAAACTGCAACTGATGAAAATACCTCTGCAATGGTATGTGAAACTTTAACGAATAGTCCAGTAAAGTCAACAAGAAGATTATCAAATGAAACACGCATCTCGAGAACGTCAATTCGAAGAATTATTAAAAATCATAAATTCCATCCCTAAGTGTCTCGATGTCAGAGGCCGCCAATTTGAGCATTTGTTATAATTTGTTGTTTATACTGGAGTACGGACCACTGTACAGTATCACGGATACGCATTTACGAGTTAAAGTTGATATTCATTTTAAGTATTTACCATTTGTTGTAATTTATGTATTAAAATAAATATTTTCCTATGGATCCAGACTTTCGGCCCACCCTGTATATATATATATATATATATATATATATATATATATATATAAATATATATACTCTTTTTGATCCTATTAATAAAATTATATGTATTCTTCCGGATTAACATTTGGCTGGTAGGTAGCAGAAATAAAACTGCGCCATTTTGGTTCCCTACATCGCATCCATAAAATATTATTATAAACAACAGATAGTTTATTCATAGCAGTTTTTATATAGTTGCCCCGCAGATGTGATGTATACAGTGCAGTAGAGTAACTACTAAAAAGATAAGTTTTGACTGATTCTGAACATATACCAGATTTCCTTATTAGCATGTTACCCTGCACATACCGCTTTTAACGTTGCCTCTCAATATCAAGCTCATCTCGTAACTCATGAGTAATTACTGTACATGGCCTAAGGATTTACATGTGCCTTTGACAGGTATTGCCTGCCCTTTCATTTCAAAAGACTCACATGATACATGTTTCAGTAGATTACCCCTAAAAATCGGAACACAGCTCTTTGCATCATTATAGAGGGTGTCATTTTCTCAACCATATTGTTCATGTATCTCCAATAGTACTCTCAGCCGATGAGGAGAGGCCCGAGAGGGTGACAGCAAAACCAGATCATCAGTATACATTAAATCAGTGGTTCCCAAACTGTGTTCCGCGGAACCCTGGGGTTCCACGGAGGCTTAACAAGGGTTCCGTGACACGTTTTCTAATCAGTCTAATCAGGTCTTAATATTAAGGTCTAATTAAGGTCCTAATATTTATACATAATTTTACCTTGTGGCTTTTTAAATAATATTTTATATTCTTATTCTGACTTGAAATGGCACCATCGTGGATTTGGGATCACTAAATATTTTTCGCTAAAATTAAAATCTGCTAAGTATATGTAAATAAATTTTCGCTACTCGGCTACTGCAAAAGTGTAATTTGGAAGATTTTAATTTTAACGATTTTATAAAGACTGGTTCTATTAGTACTGTTTAAAATAAATATCATATAAATTCTGTCATAGTATTTAAAATTTGTCATATTATTTATGACAAATTTTAATATATATATTTTACTGGTGAGAATTTAACTGTTATTAATTTTGAGCAATATGTTTTCGCTAAAATTAAAATTTTCTAAGTTGCCAGTTGATTTCATGTGCACTTGTTTCGTAATTAATTGTGAACCAATCAGTACTATAGCCGTTGGCGTGGTGCACTGTCAAGTTAATTTCTGATAGGCTTTATTTACTTAAATATGTTCAGTGTAAAAATTTGTATAGTGTTCATCACTAAAATCTGTAAGTTTTGTTGCTCAATAAATATTTTACAGCTCTAAGTCTAATATATATATATATTATATATTATATATATATATTATATATGGAGTTGGGGTTCCGCGAAATAAAAACAAGTCTGTAAGGGTTCCGACAGTTAGTAAAGTTTGGGAACCACTGCATTAAATGATTAATCTTCTCTTTTCCAATGACACAACCAGTAGCCACAAATTTTAGTTCATTGGTAAGGTGATCCATGCTTATACAGAAAAAATAGGATGATAATATACCCTCTTGCCTAACACCATAAGCTAACTTAAAGCTAGTGATAGGTGCTTTTCTGTCTCACAAACATGATCTACTCTGTGTACCAAAATACAAGTATCCTAACTATATACAGTGCGGTCACGAAATTTCGAAATAATGGGACGGTTGCGCCGTCCGGAACTCGTCAGAATTTCGATCCTCGTGACTATCGGATCAGGTCAACGTAATATGTACGTACGATCATAAATAAGTTCATAAACAACCTTCAAAAAGACTAAAATAAGCCCTAAATAACTAATGCAGCATAATACCCAGTCAATATAAGATACATTAATATATTTGAAACCATCATTTTACATAACGTTTGTGAATTGTGGGAAGCAAAATATGTACCGTGTATAATACTGTACCGAACTGTATATTTGAATACTGACCGAACTTATGGAGTGCTGTTGGCAATACAATGATGTATCAGATAGAAAAAGCCCTTATGATAAAATAAATATGTACACTAAATTAAAACAATGCAATGTTACATAATGTTAATTTACAATCAACATACCTGAGGGTTCTTGTAGACTTTGAGATGACATATGAAGACCGAACTAGCTTCTTTGTGTGGATTTCGTACGGGTCAACCGAACGCAGATGTACGCTTAGCAATTCCCCGCCCCAAAGACAATTACTCCTGGGAATCGCTTAAACACGTGGATGCAACACCATCATAGATCTGATCCCACCCATTTAAAATAACATACGTCATCGTAACCGCAGAGGTCAAAATCATAGCTAGCAAAATCACAGCGAGCAAAAATATAAAAATTTCCATTGAGAATGAACGGGAGACAACCCACACTCGGAAGCTCAGAACGGAACTGAAATGGCTGGTCGCACCGAAGCGGACTCTTAGCGGAGTGTGAGTCACACCGTGTCTGGCTGAATTTCACATAATCGGAATTTCGAAACTTCGAGATTTCGATCGATCGTAGTTTCGAAATTTCGTGACCGCACTGTACTCGTATTTAGGTACTCTTCGATAAAAGAATTTCTTGAAAAATTTGCGATCGTTAACTCTATCAAATACATCCAAATGCATCCAAAAACAGGAATATACAATACATTGCTACTTGACACCTTGTAGGACCGCTTCCTTTAGCATATAAATACACGTGTCCGTTGACGGCGGAACCTATGTGACGCTGGGGCGCTGCGCCTCCCCTTACTTGAACAAAGAGGGGCAGAGCCCCTCCTTGTTCAGATCCTTTTTTTGAAGAAAACAGAAATAATCTAAGAAACATGCAAATTACACTATATAAGAAGCAAAACGATAAGAATGTTAGGAATACTTTTTCTCTCGGAGAGTAGTAGACAGTTGGAATCAACTCCCGATATTATGACCTCAGATAATGTAGATTGATTTGAGAAAAGATAGGATAACATGTAAATAACATAAAATGTAGAATATGATATACAGAGACAAGTCACCAGACGCGAACAATAAAGCACTAGTAGGTGCAACTTACTCGCATATTTCTACTGGTAAGTTTTTTTATTTTCTTTTTGACGATCACATTCTCCTTGAAAAATTTCCTTGCAATAAAAACAATGATACATTGGATAGATGAAACTATGTACTTCATTAAGATAACGAAAAATTAATCAAGAAACACTTAATGAAGTTGGAAAATATCTTGCCAAATTGTGATTTCTGGAAGTCTATGGCAGCTTTTAAGGATGCCTCACTTGTTCAAACACAAAATGACATGACTTAAGCTTCAATAAATAAAGAATTATGAAAATATTTAGAATATTTCATTCTTTGAATTTTTATATTTATTTCCATAAAACATACTTAACAGAAAACGAGCATGCGTCCCATCCTCGGATGACGGACGAATTTCTGGGGGCATTATGAATATATTGTTTTATTAATCATCGGATATGTACAGTGCTTACAAGAATTCTCACGCTTCTGCCTCGTCCCAAGCTAGTCTGTTAGGTATAAAATGGGCGGTCCTTATGGCAGCGGAGGTGTGTTCAGATTGGTGCACATAACTGCTCTAACACAATCAATGACGTCCATTATTACGTCACTTCTGCTACATTTTAGTGTTTAAAATGCAAATGATTAAGAAGCAGAATGGAGCAAGTTTCGGGATGTTGGGATGGTTATGGAGCAATCCTAGTCATCATAATATTAGCTCGGCATTACATTATACCGTCTCAATATATACTGTAGACTATAGAGAACGACTAATTCGGCAAATATCCCAAATCATGGCATGATACCTAAGTTATTTTGACGCAGGTCTAAATTATTTGCTCAAATGCAATTATTGATATTAAGTAATTGTTGGGAATTGTTGTCAATATTGTTGTTTGTGATGTATATCCTACGTGAAGAATCTAATGACCAAATTCCTCAGTGAACCTCTCACGCGCTCGCATTTTGAGGAAGTCACGGTCGTCTCACTAATAGATAGTTTATCCATTGTTTTAAGTGGTAACCTATTAAACGAACTATGTTAAACCTATTCCATCTTATGAAAGTCATTAGGCTAAAGCAGTGGTATTCAAACGTTTTCCTTGGCGTACCCCTTTAGTTTGTTTTTTCATTATGGCGTACCTCCCCCCCCCTCAGTTTCCAAAATAAAAATGTTATTATACAATTTACACAGAATATGAAGCTATCAAACGATCTTTATTTACGACCACCTAATTATTATTATATATGTATATATATATATATATATATATATATATATATATATAATTTTAATTATACAATTTACATTTTACACAACTCAAGCAATTTACACAAATTTTAACTCAGGCAAATATTAGAATCTAATACAGTTAATTAGAAATCGCCTGAGCTTTTAAAATATATATTTTAAATACTTACAAGTAATTAATGCGATGGGTGGGACTGTTTGTCACTAGCAAGTTGTTCTATTCGCGGACGAACATTTGTGAGTGCCATTATGAGGCAAGCTTCTGGGTGTAGGCGGTTTCTTTCTTTCGACTTGATAGCTGTCAGTGCCGAAAATCCCTTTTCACATAAATAGGTGGACGGGAATGGAAGTAGTTTGTTGATAGCAAATTCACTTAATTCTTTGTATTCAATATGGGCCAATTTCCAAAACTCGGAGACAGAAAAGTCATTGAATTTATGTTTAAGTGATCTGTCAGCTGCCAATTCAATCAATTGTTCTTTTAAACGAGCGGGAAGCTCCGCATTAGACACAGCAAGGTTCGAAAACGGATTCGTTATCCATTCACCTTGTGGGGAATCTCTATTAATACATGGAAAGTAATGCAAAAATGATTCACGAAGGCTCACTAAATGCTGCTTTATAATATTCATAACTAAGTCACTGACAAGAAACTCATTTTCGTGACAAAATTCGCTGAATATTTGGAAAGGTGTGGTATTATTGTCTTCTATGCACTTGATCCAGTATAAAACTTCCCCAAAAAATCCCTTGACTTTTTCTTGTGCCTGCAATATATTTTGTCATACCCCTGAAGTTGAAGATTAAGTTCGTTTAATTTGGTGAATATATCTGCCAAATAACTCAGTTTACAAAGCCACTCCTCATTTTCTATAAATTTTAATAAGTCTGAATTTCGGCTGTTAAGTAAACTTAGGCTGACCATACGTACCGTTTTGAACGGGACAGTACGGTTTGTTTTATATTTCCTGGCCGTCCCGTCGTTTTAATAAAAATGTCAATTTTGTCCCGGTTTATGTACTTACTTTTTCATGAATACAGAATATTACATAACCCCGTCCCTTTTTTGCCATCCCAATGTCCCGTTTTTGTCTCAAGGAAATATGGTCAGCCTAAGTAAACTTCTCACTTCATTCCTAAGTTCAAAAAGTCGTGTTAATACCTTTCCTCGTGAGAGCCAGCGCACTTCAGTGTGCAAAAGCAACTGAGTATGATTTTTGCCCATCTCCTCACAAAGAATTTTAAAGAGGTGAATTCACTGCTCGAGACTTGATATAATTTACTATTTTTACAGCATCGTACGATTCGTACCAATTTGTACCAATATCGGGTAATTTAATAATAATTTAAATAAAATATTAAAATATAAAATAATTAATATTAAATAATTTAATAATAACTTGTACCAATGTTGAGTTAAATTTATAATTAAATATTAATATTATAAATAAATTATTATAATATATATTTTCAAAAAAATTTAAATAATAGATGATAATTATAATTGTATAAATTCATTTTATAATTGATTAACCAACTTGTTTTTGCAGCAGAGCTTACGTACCCTCAGGAAACCCCTCGCGTACCCCGGTTTGACTACCACTGGTCTAAAGCAAGACTGGTGGGCCGTGAATCAGAGAAATTTACATTTGATTTGTTCATCGTAATTATTACGTAATATAGTATACTGTATATAGTAGTATATAAGAGTTTATTGGTAGCATATCATATGACAATTCCTATAAACATGTGATGACCTCGATGTTACCAGTTTTTATTTTTTTCCTGAAACTATTACCTTTTCATAGTTTGTTTCAACAATGCATATATTATCATCTCCACGAGCGTAGACATTGCAAGAAAAGATTCTAACTAAGGATAAGTAAAGTTCTTTCATGGTCACAATATATACTTTTATAGATGTCAAACATAAAAATATAATAAAATTCTATATTAACATAAATATATATTCGATACACATTTACGTCATGGCTTTAACATCAGTATTTCGTATAGCTTCCTCCAGCATCAATAATTTCTTGCAATCGTTGCGGCATAGAAGAGGCCAGATTGTAGGGAGTGTTTGGTGTTCGGCGTAAGCTCTCCCAACTATTCCTCTGTGAGCTAAAAGTGCTTCAAATGTTCTTTCATTGCGTTGCTCCCATTCGTTAATCATTATTGCCCAAAGGTTTTCAATCGGATTCAAATAAGGAGAACGTGGTGGCAGAATTAGATTAATAATCTCTGGGTGATCTTCGTACCACGCTCTCACAACGTTACTCCTATGAATGGGACTATCTTCCATTAAGTAAAATGGTTCCGGCGCTGGAACCAGATACGCACGAAACACTGGGTAGCAGCACCTCTTCCAGTATCTGGCAATATTGCTGTCCAGTAAAGCGTCCATCTACTTGAGTCAATTCTCCGACACCATAGCCAGACATCCAGCCCCACACACCGAGATTGATGTGACCACTACGTTTGCTCTGGAAAACATTTCCTTCATAGCGTTTTCCACGCTGCCTCCAACAATGCAGGGAACCATCACTATCTGTTGAAAATGTTTTTTCGTCACAGTACACAACTTTTCTCCAGAATTCTTCCTCCTGCGGCAAGTATTGCAAGGCAAATCCCATCCGCGCCTCTTTATGCTCAATCGTCAATGCAGGTTTTATAGCTGGACGGCGAGAAAAATACCCTGCCTCGTGAAGTCTGTTGTTCACTGTATTTGCGCTACAACGAAGGTTCAGGTGTCTGTAAATATGCGTCGCTGGAACAAACGGATGCTCTCTGGCATGATTAACAATCGCAGCATCTTCCTCTTGCGATGTTGAACGCGGAGGACCAGACCTCGCAAAGTAGCGATTGAGTTTTCTGCTTCATACCGATGAATCCACCTTTCCACAGTGCTTCGATGAACGTCTAGTCGTCTTGATATTTCTCTTATTGGCACACCATATTCATGGAATGTCACCATTGCTCCCCGCATTGCCTGGGTCGTCTCGTGGTGCACAGACGGCCTTTCCATCTTTGTGTAAATGGGAAAATGGCTTATGTGAAGCGTGCTGGGACGATAAAGGAAATGAGGATACCATGTACCCCTTCTGAAATTGATTTCAGTTGTGAAGGGTACCAACCCTTCGAATAGTAATAATAATTAATCAGCCAATTTCCTATTTTGTTGAACATATGCGTAAAAAATTCGTCTTAAAAGCCAAGGATCCAAAGATTGTCAGCAATAGTTTATATCCCAACTGAATATAGTCAGCCATCAACAGTATAATCATATTTTATTTCCATAACTACTCATGACTACTCTGTCATAGTAAATAACCTTATTATGACTTAGGTAGTAGTGGTAATTCTGAGTGGCGGCCTCTAGCCACATACGTTAAACCTATCAGTGCGTCTAAGACCAGGCTCTTCTGTTTCTGTCAATTCATTGTTAGTTTAAGGTATTTTGCTCTTTGTCTTTCTAGGTCTAGGGCATTAAAATAAACATTTGAGTTTGTGTTTAGCATTTCCTCCTCCCTTCGTAATTCCCCACCCAACCTCGTTTCCTTCGACATAGCAACGCTTACCTCCATCCTCATTCCACTTCCTTCATTAAACCTATTATCGCTTTTACTGTCCCTTCCTTCCATCCTTCAATGCCAGCGTTCTTAAACCTAGCACATAAATTATATAATATGGAATCTAACGCTCCAACTATTTAAAAATTATTATTTATTACGCACATCATATGGCATAATACACATGAATTTAAGTATCTCTTACACCGTTAGAGCAATTATGTGCACCAATCTGAACACACCTCCGCTGCCATAAGGACCGCCCATTTTATACCTAACAGACTAGCTTGGGACGAGACAGAGGCGCGAGACTTCTTGTAAGCACTGTACCATACTAATATTTCCATTTTGGCAACACTGCCGAGCGGGCCCGAGCCTACCAGCAAAGCCGTAACCTACCAGTTATTCTTATGAGGTGGAGAGGATTGTGCGTTCATTATATTACGAGTGATTTCACAATTATTACGTGGTGTCATGCAACTTAAGTGCTATAGATAACATTCAAACACCTTAGAAAGTATACTGGCAAAGGCTATTCGGCTGTAATTATTCTTATCACAGATATTAGCACGCTTATTTTTAACAACCGGCACAGAGTGTGGCAAATATCCATGTCTCAGACAGCTTGTGAAATACATTGCAAGCAAAGGTATTATGCAAAAGCTCAAAGCCACAACATTTTAAATGTTCTGCTTTGGAATTTATTTCACAATTAAGCGCGTGAAAATAATAACACAAGACAAAATGAGAAGCGATTCCAAGGCCTTTCGTGTATTTAGCAGTACACCTCGTTTGTAGTTGCACCAGGTGATTTAATGTTGCCATATTTTGGGCATCTTTTTTTTTGTTTAAGGAGATGAACGCCGTGACAAGTTTTGTCTCGAGTTACTTCAGTGTTTACTCATCATCAGTGGTGGCAATTTTCGGTTAATATTCGTTTTAATGCTTTGTTCGTTTTCGATAGAAGGAGACATTCTATGACAATTTAACATATAAATTCATATTCAGGACACCTTGAAACCTCAGGGAAACTGATAAAAATCAAGGAAATGTAATAATTATTTTTTATGGAAATTTTTTTATTTTTTTTAAATTTAGACGTAAAAAGCAGCCATTATAGGCCATTGACCGAGTATTTAGCTTTTAACGCTGTTAAAATTTTAACGAACGTCGCCCTCTCCAGTTTTATGGGGAGACATCTCGTGGTAAAATTAGGAAACATAGGTCAAAACAACCAATTAAAAATCGTTTTTGTTTCACGTGACCTTATCCGACCAATCAGAGACGTACATTTTGAATCTCTCATAATGCATACTCATTTAAGAATGCTTTTTCAGTCTGGTTTTCATTTTGGTTTGCGGAGGTTGTGATTGCCTGGGTTTTTGGTACCTTGGAACGCAGTTCCAAAAAACTACTGTTGTTTGCGGTTCCTCAGAGAGACGCAACAACTCTTGTTCGCCTGATCCAGCAACATATTAGGCCTGGGACTACAATCTATTCCGACGAGTGGCGTGCGTATTCTCAACTTGGAAATCTAGGCTACATTCACCGGACAGTCAACCATTCACAGCGGTTCGTGGAAGACACCGTTCACATTCAAAATATTGAGCGTTGTTGGAAAGACGTGAAAAGCTGGATATTACGGTCTGGCAACAAAACCCAATCAGTTTAGGTTAGGTCAGTTTAGGTCTGTTTAGGTTAGGTTAGGTTAGGTCTGAACCAAAACACATTTTCTGGTGTTTTTTGGTGTGATTTGCTCAAATCTGAACTTCGTTTCTTTAGGAAATGAGCCGTTTTTGAGAAATTTTCAATTTTAAAATTTCTCAAAAACGGCTCATTTTCCAAAGAAACGAAGTTCAGATTTGAACAAATCACACCACAAAACACCAGGAAAATGTGTTTTGGTTCAGAAAGGAGGAAAAGCACTAAAACGAATAATTACCCAATTTTATTTCAGCTGTTGATTTGGTTTTGAAACACCTGTTTAAATACCTATTTTTTTTATTAATTTCGTAATTTAGTGTATAGCCTTTGTAGATAATCATTTTATTGTGGTTTATTTCCAACAAAGCCGATTATTGAAGTTCCCGGGAGGTACCTCATTTTTCATTTGTTCGTTCTCCCTCCTCATCTTGTGCGGAACGCTCTTCTACACAAGCGTCGTTCTTTACATTAATTATACTGTGTTCTTTGCAGTTAAAATATATATATATATATATATATATATATATATGAAATGAAAATGAAAATGAAAAGGTTTATTGGCGGACTATAGTCCATATGACAAATATTATTAATACAATGACAGTTCATATACTAAGGATAGAAATATATACAATTGATTAGAAACAACACTGTAATGTCGAAGTTAAGTGGAGCTACAGACAGACGTTTTCGTACCAAGAAGTCCATAGCTTATTGGATAAATGGCAGGAATCATGGATAGCTTGGATGATCGGGTTGGTTGATTTTTTAATTCTTTGCATTAGACTGTGTTGAGCACGTCTTGTTACCTCCGGGAAGCTCGGGACATTGCGGGTAGCAAACATTTGCGAAGCTGAGCATCTCGGGGGTAATTTATGTAAGAGTCTAAAAGACCTGTTGTACAGCAAATTTAGGGTTCTGCCAGAACCTTTTTTATAATTCACCCAGAGTTGCTGTCCGTATATATTAGTGCAGAAAGTACGAAAGAGTGTGTCTTTAACTTCACTTGTACAGAATCGAGAGTTCCTTATGGTCATATTCGCTTTAGCACACAGGCTTCGAGATTGTTTTCTTATATCCGAGTCATCACTCAAGGAGCTGGTAATAGTTTGACCCAAATACTTAAACTCTTGTACTTCCTCAATTACTTCACCATTCATTTTAAACCTTATATCAGCTGGCTGATTACAGCTTTTAGGATGAAAATGCCTAACCTTAGTTTTTGTAACATTAAAAAGAATAATCATGTTTCTGCGAATACACTCCGCAGACGTTTAGTAGCCGATCCAGACCTTTAACGGAGGGACTTATTAACACCATATCATCGGCATAAACTAAATTATTTATCCTTGTGTTATCTATACAACATCCCACTGTTGCCTCATTAAGTGAAGCAATTAATCCGTCAATATTCACATTAAACAGCATAGGGGAGAGCAAGGAGCTTTGTCTCACCCCGCAAGAGGAGCCAAAACACTTAGATAATTATACATTGCCCCAAAATTTCAATAAATTTAATATGTACATGGGAACCTTCCTGTCTTCTAGTTTTGCAAATAAAATATTGTGGTTCACTCTATCATATGCCTTACTTATATCAAGGAAACAGCTATAAATAGTTGAATTACTGTCAATGTATTTAGATATTGTTTCTTTAAGTACATAGATACACAGGTCAGTTGAGTGGGACCTTTTAAAGCCAAACTGATTAGGAGATGTCCATAGGAAATCATTTAATCGGAGTAACAAGAGTTTTTCTAGTAGTTTCGAGAAGCAGGAAGCGACAGCAATAGGCCTGTAATTATTGCTGGATTTTGACCAGGGGCAAGTTATATACCCTCATGAACTCTGCAGGATATAGCTATGAGCAAGCATGGCTGATAGGAGCAATGATATATGCAGACATATTTTAAGTGCTCATTCGATAAATCATTCACCCCTGACGCAGGACTAATCTTTAACTCTTTAATTAACCTCTTTACTTCAGAAAATGATATCAAAGTATTTTCCCTTGTCCCTCCCACAATCGTTTCGCTGCCATCTATCTTAAGATATATATATATATATATATATATATATATATATAATATATATATATATATTAATATGGGATGAATTTCACAATTAAACACGTGAAATGAATGAATGATGCAAATCCACAAGGAAAAAGAAAAATGATTCCAAGGCCTTTTGTGTATTCAGAAGTACCTCGACAGAGAATGAAGGGAGAAGGCGAGGTGACAAAAATATATACATATGTACAACGGGACGGAAAAATAAAAAGATTTAGCACCTGATTAACAAGAGTTAATTAGAGGCAAAAGGTATTTTAACAGGATATTGTCAATTGTATACATTCCCACACTGCTATTGAAATTATTTTATCCATTTTATTGAAATGGATAAATGCACATTCTGGAATATTCCTTTCAATTATATCTCTTTTTAACGAGCACTTTAGAACTATCCCACTTGATACTATGATTACATCCATACATATGGTTAAACAATGCATTAGAATTATTTCCTGTTCTACACTCGTATTTATGCTGTTTACCCTAATATCTAACGTTTTACCCGTTTGGCAAATATATACTAAGTTACATTGTGTGCATCCGATCGAATACACACAACCAACATGGTAAAGTAGGCAAAGGATATTTTTACGCTCAAATTCCTTTACAGTTACACTATTATAATACCTATTCTTGGCTTTCCTAAGGCAATTGTCTAGAAATGAAATAGGATAACATAATTTAGTACCAATATTCATGATATTGCATAACTCGAAATCTAAAAATTCAGGACTGACAACTCTCAATGCTCTAAGAAACATAGCAGAGAAAATAGATTTAGTTTTCCGTCCCGTTGTACATATGTATATATTTTTGCCATCTCGCCTTCTCCCTTCATTCCCTGACGAGGTGTACTTCTGAACACACGAAAGGCCTTGGAATAATTTTTCTTTTTCCTTGTGGGCTTGCATCATATATATATATATATATATACATATATATATATATATATACACACACTGTAGTCTAGTGGTGGACCGGATGTCAGTTTTTCAACATATGCGGATGCGGATGCGGATATTTAGTTAATCTATCAATATAATATAGAATTATGAATATATGACATAATTTTTCAAATTTCGTGATATTACTATTATGGCAGGCAATGCATAAGAATTAAAATTAATATTAATGTTTTCATTATGATAAAAATAATAACTTTCTCAAGAGTTTCAGCCACAGAAAATTCAATGAAACAAGTTTCATTCATTTTTCTGTGTTACCAGGTATTTATATTTTGAGGTTTATACTGTATATTTGTTTGTTCATTAATAATTCACTGTACAACAAATTTTCGGTTCAGAAGAAAAATGGGAATAACATTCGGTCATTCTTAATATTTCGAGTGTGCTGATTCCAAATCTGAAAATAGTTTTTTTTCTATCACGTCACGTTTTTTTGTAATGACTGCTTAAAATCTTCATACCAAAAAATAAGAATATATTGATAAACAGATAGGCTTTATCATAGGGAACAGTTTAATTATTGCTATACTTCAACATATATGCACAAAATTAACATAAAACTTTCGTATTATACTGTTTTCAACTCATTATTTGTATTTATGCTGGCGTTTGTGCGATGCTTCTCGTTGGTCACGCTTTAAATTCCAGCAGAAATCGGCCAGCATAGCAAGACTCCACTTCCCTTTGTATCGGCTCTCCATTGTGGCTATATCCTGGTGGAATCTCTCCCCGTGTTCGTCGCTAACAGCAGATGCGTTTTCTGGAAAGAATGAGAGATGTGAATGCAAAAAATGAATAATTATCAATGACATCTTATTTTCGCAATTTACGCATATAATTAGCCATAAAAATGATCTCATTTCCGTTTTTTTTTCACTGTTGTACAGTGTAATTAATACTTTACATGAAATATGCATGACTGGGCCTTATAAGCTACTTTATAAGCTAATTTAATCGTAAATTGCATAATTTATTAGAGGTAATATCCGCAAACATCCGCAGTCAGAAGTGCGGATGCTAAAAATGATGCGGATATCCTGTCCACAACTATACTGTATATATATATATATATATATATATATATATAGTTTTCTTTCTTTTTTGAATATATTTACAATGTTTATTAATATTTAATCATTATTAGTATTTTTAATAAAATCAAAAGAATTCCTGACACATGTCTTTAAACATCTTCAACAATTCTAAATATACAGTATGTACCTGGAATCAACCAAAGAATAAACTGACTTCATAGTTTATCAACAATGCAAACTTAATCAGGAAACGTTTTTTTTTAATTCTTTTTCTTTCTTATGGTTGAAAGGTCTTCTGTTAATTACACAAACTGACTCAGTGACTCTAGGAGTCCGTCAGAAATGCACTGAGTCACTTTTTGAGTCGGACTGTTGAACGCCAGAGCTCTCAGATAAGGAGATTATTCGTTTTCTCAATGCACTGATCCGCGAGTAGTGACATTAGGTGGAGTTCGGCACGGCACTGTGAGGAATCGTGATTGTATTTCAAGTTTAGATTACCAAATAGCGTCTCTAGTTGCATCTAATTAATGACATAACTTTGATATTTTACGTGTATATCTATTGAATTGTTTACAAAGCTAAGATGGATAATGTATGTGTAGTGAACACGAAATAATGATAAAATTTTTACCCTACATGAAGTCGTGATAAAATAAGGACAGTGTTGGGCACAGAATGTGTAAAGACTCGTTCGTGACTTCTGTAATGCTATTTTTGTACCGCTGCCAAACATATTGTAGTAATATATATATATATATACATACACTAAAACGATAAACTATATTTTGCTCAAGTAATCAGTTTCTTGTTAATATGTATTTCAGTCCTAAATACAAGTTAAATGTATTCATCATAACATTTTCTATTAACATATGACGTTATATTAGACAACATTGATAGTGTTTTCCCGAAAGGAAGATACACCACCACAAAATTGAGGTAATTTTATGATTACGATAGTAAACACAGTAAGTATGAATTCTATAGGCCTACTTTAATTTGTTATACATGTTATAAAGTATCGCGCATGTATGCAAAAACAGTGGCATAGGTCCCTTAGAACTAACTTGATAAATCGGTACTCGAACATCTTTTCTCTCAGTAAGTACTGGGTACTTAGTTTACAGGGCCTATATTGGTTTATATTTTTTGAAAGACAGCACAAGTTCGTGAAGTTATTTCTTGAACAACTCTGTTTTTAAGTGGGTAAGTGCATCCATTAAATAAAATTAGAACTGAAATTAAAGCAAATCGGAAATCATTATATAAATGAAAATCAAATGTCTACACTTGTTATTTATACGTAATGACTTAAATATTATAGCGCGCAGATAAGAACCTACTTGACAAAACTTTTCCTGAATTGGATATCGTAACACGTACAACACACGCTTCTTTCTCACTGTTCAAAGAACCTTGCACCAATTGTTTTTTTCATGAACTGTCACAGTTGATAACATACAGCGATTCCCTGCAGGCGATTTAATTCAATTGTGTTATAAGACATTCCAACTTTATACAATAAAAATTAGTCCACTTTTTCGCTTAAGTTAGCATTAGGCCGTCAGTAACGTCACACGTTGAAAAAAAAAAAAAAAAAAAACTTCCAGCAAAAGATTATCACACTTTTTTCTTCTTTTTGGGAGTATTTGCTTCTTTGCACTTGACGAAAGTTATAGAACAGTGGTTCTCAATGGGGTGGTACTACCACATAATGGGCGTTCTGAAGCAAAAGGATGGGGTGTTTAAAACTAATAATTTTATTTGGTACTTACGTATTAATTCAAAGGTGGGCAGGACCGAGTTCCAAAAGGACCGAATTCCAGGAACTCGGTCCTTTTTAAGGACTGTGAGCGGGAAAGTAGGTCCTTTTCTCAGTGAGGACCGAAATGAGGAGCGACGGTCCATTTTTAAGCAATTCCGAACGGTCCGGTCCGGACGGTCTTCTTAGTGTGTTTAGTGATTATTTGAAGTTCTAAAGAATATGGATCGTTTCCTCCAGAAGACTCAGAAAGAGACTGAGACTGAACTGAAACTTGTTTCAACACCTGGCACCATCCAGTGCCGCCGTGGAGAGGCTCTTCTCTTTGGGGAAGGACGTCCTCAAGCCGAAAAGGTCAGGGCTCAGTGACAGCCATTTTGAAATGCTAGTCTTCTTGAAGGGAAACTCAAGCATTTAACTTAATAACTTTTTTTCATCATTTATGTATTGTATTAATTATAATTTACGTTAATAAAATTAAAGATTTCCGGTGTCTTTAATTTCATTTTTAATTTTAATCAAATTTTTAACATATATAAGGACCGAGGACCGAGTCGTTCCTAGGTCCTATTTTCAGAAAGGACCGTGACCGGGACCGTCGGTCCAGTTTGAGGCAAGGACCGGGACCGGGACCGTCGGTCCTTTTTGAGGCCCGGGTGCCCACCTTTGCGTATTATCGGAACTACCAAACTCTTAATATGTATTTTTGCTCTCGTCATTTTTGTTTAAACTAACGAAAATATCACAGCTTAACCTAACCAATCAAGGGCGTACAGTTGACCTAACAGATTAATATTGGTTATTTCACCTAAATATCTTCTGATCTTTTCGTATTAGGCACTCACTGTCACATTTCGGGCAAGTTAAGGATGAGAGAATAACGCCGTAATTGATAAAAACATCCAGTGTCAACATTCGTGTCGATTGAATGCCCGGTTAGGTCAACTGTACGCCCTTGATGATTGGTTAGGTTAAGTTGTGATATTTTCGTTAGTTTAAACGAAAATGACGAAAGCAAAAATACATAATAAACAGTTTGGTAGTCCCGATAATACGTAAGTACCTTTTTATTTTTGTAATACAGAAAGAATTTCATGTTTTATGATAGGGAAGTTCAAATACAGGTTGATTACTTCAGTTACTATCAGGCACGTATCCAGGATTTGCTCAAGGGGCGCGGGGCGAAGGGAAGGTTGTAGGTTATACCTACATTTCATCATTCAACTATACTACTACACTGTAACATGCTTAATATCACGTTCTAATAATAAGCAGTTTCTTTAGTGATATTAAGCAAGGCATTTTCCATGTGTTGAATATCAGTCGTACGTGGTTTATCAAATATAGTAATATCAACCGAGTTATGATCCAAAGCGATGTGATATAAACGGGTTACACTGTGTACGTTTTCAAATAGTTCATGCTAGCTCAATACGATCAGAGGACGGGTAAACATACAGATTTATTGCAATTGGGATTAATTTTTATTAAATTTGAGAGCGAAATCAATATTTATAAGTTAGGTAATCTAACGGCCTGGCAAGTTTATATACAGGGAAATGATTACACACTACAGATATACATGCTCAATTGCTCAAGTGTATACGGTCAGGTGGACACAAAACTAGCCCATAAGAGGGTATTAGATCATTTAACCAATAAATCAACAGCCAAAGTAGAACCGGGAATTGTGACGTTACGGACACACTTTTTGATCACAAAACTAGTGCAGCGATTGTTGTGCGATAATTTCTTTGGTTTCTAGTCTTATTCCAGCATCATTGTCAATCGTCTCGCTTTTTTACGAGCAAATCTGTCCAAAACTTCGTCTGCATCGCTTAAACGCAAATTGTCTGATTCTAATGTTAACATACTGTAGAGTTGAGTTTAAGAAATACTGTATGTACATATCATAAGAATACACATTCATTAATACTTCAAGCATAAATAGTATCAATATATGTGATTGTTACGCATAGATTACGTAATTATGAATTAATCACGCATTAAACAAATAGTTCAGATATTCAAAATACATAGTGAATAGATTTAATTTTTCAATAAATGTACATCATTTATATTGATAAGAAAATTATGCGCAACTATGACTAATTTATTGGTAAAGCTATCATACCACATATAATTAGGTCAACCTAAACCTTGATAACCAATTATTACAAAAGCTGGCATATACTTTTAAATTAGTGTCTAAATTATTTTCAATTTATATAATTCAGTACTAATCTGCACTCGCACAATTATTATAAACGCTAAAATTTGCTAATGTATTGGGTGCCAGTATTAAACTGACACCCTGACATATAGTTACAGCCCCATTGACAACACTGGATTTTTTACAACACTGTAATAACTCCATATAACCTAGCCTTAAAAACAATGTTGATTTTTTTAAATCAATTAACATAATGTTCTACGTATTTTATACTATATTTCTTTAAATGCATATATAAACTATTATCTTTTATAGTGCATTCTTAGCATTAGAATTGTGATGCCGTAAATCTTGACATTCACTTCTAACATCTCTACTACATCATTTTTGGTGATGATATAGTACTCAACTGTGGTGTTTTGCTAAATTACATTGTAAATATTTCTCAATATGCATAAAATAATAAGTCGTTGAATAAAATAATTCAACCAAATTCAACATAATTCACTCAAATTCATAATTCAACCAAGCATAATAAAATAATTCAGCGAAACATAATTGTTGGATAAATGTACATTGTCAATTCTGACAAAAAAACGTATCGAATCAACACAAATTTAAACCAGCGTTGCCAGCGAATAGCCAGATATGCCATCCATATTAGCCTGACTTACCTGACTTTTTGAGCTATTTTCATTGGATGATTTTTAGATAATAAATATATTAATATGACTATATGACAGTATATGTTAATAAAATAACTTGGTGATATTTACGCCATAAAAATCAGTATGGAAACAGCTATATAAATTATTTTTTTCCTTAAATTAGAATAGTATAAGTTTTTTATAACGAAATGAAACTTTTGATGATGAATTTTACATGTTAAGAGTCAGGCTAATTACAGCCTTCTAGCGAATTTTTTAGGACGATGACGGTTAATTTAATCCTTAGGGGGCGTTGCTACAAAAAAAAGTTGAGCTGTACTGTTGTGGAGTTAGTTTTAGTTTCAATGGCGAAGTGGGTGGTCGGTATTTATAAAAAATGGTCTGGTGCAGGCAAACCGGTGAAAATAAGTATTGTTTTAAAGCATATCTTAATAGTCTTGCTTGATGTCTTCCAACGATGGCAAGATCGACCTGCAGTCGACCCCTCTGCAGCATCCCGCCTCATTTGCGCGATTATGTATAAGACCTACAAATTTGGATTATGAATCTAAACTGGGCATCAGTGCCTAGTGTGAGAAGTTTGGGGGAAGTGATGCTAAGCTTCTAAATAAATGAGGGAAGAGACCAGATATTAATGAAGGGACTCCAAATCCTATAGAAAACAGGAAAAATGACAAATAGCCAATACAAAAATAGTATTAGGTAATCTAATAAGTGACACTACCATGTTTTTTTTCCATAGTTGAAAGCTAGTCATAAATTGATCTCAATTATATCTATCATGTGAATTGTATCCTGACCTAAATATCAGGTCCTGCTCCCTAATTAATTTTTAATATACTAACTATATTCAAGATAGCATTTTTAATACAACTACCTAATACAAATTAGTTAATTGGAGGTTAATTTCGTTGTTGTTTACAGACCTCCCGTTCAACCCCTCGATACCGATACTAGATTTTACACACTTCTTGGTAACTTTACTAGTAATTCCGATAGTGTAATTGTCGGAGACTTTAACTGCCCTAACGTTAATTACGAGACTTTTACTGGTAATGATGAGGGTTTGAGACTGATTGAGTTCATGGAAGATAATTTTTTACGATAGATGGTTACCGAACCAACGCGCGGTGACAATATTTTAGACGTGATGACGAACGACGAAAATATAGTCGACGGTTTAGAAGTAGGTGAGAGTTTGGGATGTAGTGATCACCAAATTATTAGGTTTAAGCTATTGATAGGAAACAGTAAGGATAGTAACGTAATAGAAGTCCCTGATTTTCGTAGGGCTAATTTTGATAGTTTTGCGGACAAGATGAGAGTAGTGGACTGGGATAATTTATTTATGGGTAATGACAAATTTTCATTGGGAGGCGTTTAAAGAAAGTTTTTTGAATATAGAAAGGGAGTTTATTCCGCGTAGGCCCAAGCGCGCTAGAAATCATGGTGGGCCCAAGTGGTAGACTAGGGAAATAGGCGAGTTCATAAACGAGCGTAACAGAGCGTATAGGCTTAATAAGCGGAATGGCACGGTAGCTAACTTTAATAGATATATCGAGCTTAGACGTCAGGTTAAAAGATTTGTTAAGAATGCTAAGTGTAATTTAGAGATACTTATAGCTGCGGATAGTAAACATAATCCGAAAAAGTTTTTTGACTACGTCAATAATCGTAAGCCGATAAAAGATAACATAGGCCAGTAGTGGCGAACCTTTTTTGCTGGCGCGTCATTTTTGTTACTTTTGAAAAAAAAACTAAATTGGGTCACAATAATTTATTTACTTACTGTTTTTAGTGAGAAACTTCTTATTGGATTTTAACTGCTAATGTTTTGATCCGAGGTTTATATTTAGTTGTCTTTAGTCTCACACATGCAGCACTCATATCTGTGCCAAGGCGATTCCTAGTGGTGGATTTGACGAAATTCATGGAGGAAAACAACTGTTCACATGAATAAGATGAATCAGACATTGTTAGCAGAGCTAATGCTAGCTTTTTCCATTGATGCAAAAGAATTTGGTAGAGAGTTCCATTCTGCAAGAATAAGATTTTCTACTCTTTCTATTGATTGTTGTTCTCTGGTTATACCCAAAATTGACAACTCCAATTCCTTTTCTTGTAACTTCAGATTAAGATCAATAAAAATAGTCTTCCATGCTGCACTTTCTTGGAAGTCAATTAATTCCATTTTTTAAATTACCACTGTCAAGCCAATGAAAAGCTGATAACTGAAGATCTTTAAATTGAATAGTATGGGGGATTTAGATGAATTGTAATGTTTCATCAATTTGTCGGAATTGTGAAAACCTCTCTGAAAGTGATTGTCTGGTATCTCTTATTATTGAAGAGTACTTTTTGAGCACGTCGGATTTATTTTCTTCATTGTCTGCTAAATATTTTGGTGTTTCTGCAATAATGGAAAATATTTCAATTTTTCTTCCAGATATTTTGAGAAAATATTTTTTTTAAAAGCTTTAATATTTTCAAACATTAATAATACAACACAGCCGCGACCTTGCAACTTTTTATTTAAAGCATTGTAACGAAAAAATGTAAGTCTGGATATTCATATTCTTTTTTATTAAAAAAATATCTTATTTATTCTGACAATTCAACAAAGCGATTCAAAACTTGACCACGACTCAACCATCTGACATTGTTATACATGACTAACCATGAAAATTGAGAGTCAACCTCATCCAATAGGTTGGTAAATTGACGTTTGTTAAGGTCGTGAGCAACTATAAAATTAACAATCTTTGTCACAAGAGACATCACATTTTCAAGTGATTTTAAACTTATTTTTGCCTAAAGAGCTTCTTGGTGTAAAATACAATGAAATTCAACTAAAGGGTGTTTCACTTCTTGTTTAAGTAATTGAACAAATCAAACATTTTTTACAATCATACTCGGAGCTCCATCAGTCATCACAGATACAATATTTCTGAAATTAATACCCATTTGGATGAAGTCCTTCAATTCATTCATAATATCCTGTCCTGTGGTTTTCTCAGGAAGTGTCATCAATTTAATTAGCTCTTCCTTCATTATATTTTTGGAATAAGATCTTGCAATAACTGCTAGACGGGCCTGTGAGGTGACATTTGTACTTTCATCCAAACAAATTGAAAACATTCCAGCATTTGTAAAATCCAATAAAAGTTGATCAGATACATCTTTGTCCATGATAATTATTCTATCTTGACCGTATTTCTGGCCACAGGCAACTCCTCAATACGTTTAATTATTGATCTTTATCTGAAAATCTAAAAAATAATCTGAGCAGTTTATAAAAGCTTCTTTTAAATAATACCATCAGAAAGTGGTTTTCCGTGTTGAGCAATGGTAGATGATAATTGAAAACTAGCTGCTGTAATATTGTTTGGTTAAAATTCTTTGAAAATAGCAGATTGTTGCTGTTGGTTTAATTGCCGCATAATAATTTAATTCCTTTCCTCATCTGACATTGAGCACAAATTTTTGTGATTACTTTCAAAATGTCGCTTAATATTATAAAAGCGAGCAACAATGTCCACTTTGCAAATACAATAAAAAGCTACATTCAGAACTAATTTTTCCTTTTTTTTTTTTAGCTAATTTTTTTATGGGTGATAATTTCTGCACTAATAATTTGGCACTCCCAAATTTAAGGATGAACTACAAAACTGGGAAGGCGGATGACCGCGCGGCGCGCACCATGAGTCGGTTGTCATACATACACGCACGTTTTTAAACGTATACTATACGTTTAAAAACGTTTCAATATGTATCAGCTGTTTATTTCGGTGGGAGAATAAAATAATTTTAAAACTGTAAGGCAGAAAATACTAAAATTAGTCATATTTTATTTAAATAAGAGCTCGTGTGGGTCACTAAAAATTGCCTCGTGGGGTCAGTACTTGACCCGCGGGTCAGTGGTTCACCATCACTGACATATAGGCCCTCTAGTGGACGTTAACGGCGCTTTGGCTTCCGACGCTCAGGCGATGGCGGGTATTTTTAACAACTTTTTTTGTGACAGTTTTTACCGTAGAAGACGTAAATAATGTCCCCGACGTGGACGCTGTCGTTCCATTTAGTAGCGAGACTATTTTGAATGAAATAACTTTACGAGGGTGAGATTGCGCGTTATATCGATAAGCTAAAAGTTAGCAGGGCTCCAGGCCCTGACGCGCTTTATCCTAGACATTTGAAAGATCTGAAAGACGTTATCGTAGACCCCTTAACAAAATTTTTTAATAAGTCACTGGAAGCGGGGATTATTCCTGAAGACTTCAAATTAGCTAACGTTACGCCCATTTTTAAAAAAGGCGACCGCACAGTAGCTAGCCATTATAGGCCTATTAGCTTAACGTAAATTTTGAAAATAAAAACCCACTCTAATAGACGGTTTATTTCCACAACAGTTTCGATGCCCACTGGCATCCTCCTCGAGTGGATACAGAAAAACGAATGAACCAAAACAAGAGGGAAAACAGTCCAGGGACCTGTTAAGAAATTCGCACCTAGGTTAGATCCCGTTCTCCCGACACCGGAAGGGCATTTTCATTAGAGGGACCCGCTTATAAGTACATTCGCACAAATTTAAAACTATCTTCTCGTTCTATACATACAGATTCTATTATTTACATAATTATACATTTATATTAAATTATTACATTTAATATTGCATTATTTATTACAGAAATAAAATTATTATTAACATTGTTGTTATATACAGAACTTATAAACTAAAAACGAATGAAAAAGGCGAGAAGGAAACAATCCAGAGACCATTGAGAAATTCGCACCTAGGTTAGACCCGTTCTCCCGACACCTGAAGGGCATTTTATTACAGGGACCCGCTTATAAGTACATTCGCACAAATTTAAAAACTATCTTGTTCTATACATACAGATCTAATATTTTGACATAATTACTGCATTTATTATTGCATTTACATTTTTTAACATTATTATTATTACCTTTACACTAATTATTAAATTTATAATATTACCTTTATTGTTAATCTGTTGATTTAGATTTATTTCCACATTTATTACTTCCATTTACATTTACATTTACGTTTATTATCCATTTACATTTTACAAAAAAAAAAAAAAAATCGAATGAACTAAAAGCGAGTAAGGAAACAATCCAGAGACTTTAAGAAATTCACACTTAAGTTAGAACCCGTTCCCCCGACTCCGTAAGGGATTTTTTGACCAAGAATCTCATTAAAGGGTCTAACTCAGGGGTGGGAAACTTTTCAGTACCAAGGGCGAAAATCGATAACATAAACACCTCCGCGGGCGTCTGGCAAATTTAAGCTTATATACAGCGTGTCCAAAGAAATGTATACCCACTTGTTCGATAATACCAGCTATGAGGATAATAAATATATTACTTTATGTTTTTTAATAAAGAAGTTTCTCCTGAATCTAAATATGTAATATTTTTATTAAAAATGAAGAACAAAAAGTTACAGATGTTTAAATTATAATTATTTTCGAGACTTCATGTGCGATTTTCTAATATTTAACCGACTGTTTTGAGATACTTATGTTTAGTGTTGATATTGAAGCATAAATGTTGTAATTATTAGTTAATTCAAAAAAGTACAAATTCCATGGTTAAATGACACTTTATCCTAAGATGTTCGACGTCTTCCAGAACGTTGTTTTTGTAAGTTTTGTACAGTGCCGCGGTTTCAAATATCTCGTATACGTGCAAAAAATATAGAAAAATATCGCACATGAAGTCTCGAAAATAATAATTATAATTTAAACATCTGTAACTTTTGTTTTTCAATTTAATAAAAACAATTACATATTTATTAGGAGAAAATTCTTTATTAAAAAACATAAAAAAGTAATTATATATCCTCATAGCTGGTATTATCGAACAAAGTGGGTATACATTTCTTTGGGACACGCTGTATATAAGATGTATTTTAAAAAGCTATTTGCTGGGCTGTAAATAAATAATTTTTAGTAAATAATAAATACAGCGGGCGAATTGAAATTAGCTCGTGGGCGAAATTTCGCCCGCGGGCGAGGGTTTCCCCACCCCTGGTCTAACTTATAAGTACCTTCGCACAAATTAAAATTATCTTTTTGTTCTATACATACAGATTCTATTATTTTTCTTTTGACATAATTATTACATTTATAAAGTACCTTACTTGATTCCCAATCTATAGCATGAATATTTTGGCTGGCGTGATAAAAAAATGGCATTAGTATTACAACTTCTGAAGGCATATTTGTGTTCTTTAATACGGGTTTCAATATTTCTTCCAGTTTCTCCCACGTATACTAAATCACAACTTTTACAGGGAATGCTGTAGACACAGGCTTGTTCCTGTTTTGCAACGTTATTCCTAACCAATTTATCAATTTTTATCACGCCAGCCAAAATAATCATGCTATAGATTGGGAATCAAGTATCTAAGGATTTAAAAGTTAGGAACCAATGCCTGGAGTCTTGCGCAAAAGCTAATAGGATGAGTAGTATAGTGGCAAAAAGGGAGACAAATGGATCGATTTGAAAATTCCCCCCCTGGAGATGCTCTACACCGTCTATGATGCACTCTCCCCTTTTGTCGGTCATTACTACTCAGTCACATGCAGCTCTCATTGTGACCGCAAAAGGGTAGATTGCATCATAGACGGTGTAGAGCATCTCCAGGGGGGGAATTTTCAAATCGATCCATTTCTGTCTCCCTTTTTGCCACTATACTACTGAGCGAGTAGTATAGCCGCGTTTAGGGAGATGCTCTACACCGTCTATGATGCAATCTACCCTTTTGCGGTCACAATGAGAGCTGCATGTGACTGAGTAGTAATGACCGACAAAAGGGGAGAGTGCATCATAGACGGTGTAGAGCATCTCCCTAAACGCGGCTATACTACTCGCTCAGTAGTATAGTGGCAAAAAGGGAGACAGAAATGGATCGATTTGAAAATTTCCCCCCTTGGAGATGCTCTACACCGTCTATGATGCACTCTCCCCTTTTGTCGGTCATTACTACTGGATGTTAGGCTTCATAGCGCGTAATTTCGAATTTAAATCGAATATTATAATATTGCCCCTTTACAAATCCCTCGTCAGGCCTCACTTAGAATATGCCGTTCAGTTTTGGTGCCCGTATTTGTGAGAGGATATTGATAGGACTTGCATTCATTCGAGACTAGGAGATTAAGGGGGGAGCTTATTGTAGTTTTCAAAATCGTTAATAAAATCGATAACGTAAATTTTAACATTGTTCATTTTCAATAATAGCAATATTCGTAATAACGGATTTAAATTATGTGGTAGGCGTTTCATTACTAACATCACTAAAAACTTTTTTACGTTTAAAAGTTTAAAGGTAATTGATAAATGGAATGATCTTACCGCGTCCGTCGTGAACTCTCCCAGCAATAATATATTTAAGAGCCTTTAGATAGGCATTTTAAAAATATTAACGTTGTTTTAAATAATAAAATTACTGCCAGCGTGTGATATGCCAGCAATAAAATTATATTAAAAAAAAAAATTAGACTAACACTAACTTAGATGTAGCTTGTAGGGTAAACTAATCACTTTTTATTATACTCTTCATACTTTTTTCTTTCCAAATCCTCTTTACTTGCATGTCTGTAGTTTGTTTGCATGGTATGACCGTGTTTCTTTGAGTTAAGACTGTATTTGCATGGTTTGTAAGCGTTCTTATTTTACTTCTTTTCATCTTCCACGCCTTTCCTATTCTCTCCGACTATTTTTCCGACTTGTCGGCAGTGGCAGGCGGATAATGATGGTGAGTCTTTCTCTCTCTTTTTCTGAATGAATGTTAACCCACGAATGATAGGTTTTTCTACTTAACTACTTAGTCTCTTCTTTTAACCCCCTACTCTCTTTCTCTCGGGCTAACCTTACAGTAGTGGATCTTAGGGTCTTTGTTAGCCTTAGCTTCTGTAGATCACAATGACTAATTTCCTCCACACTAGGCCCAGTATATACTGTAATGGGTATCAATGTACAGGAAATTTAATAAGGAAAATTATTTTCTAGCTTAAGATAAATGAGTAGTTTAGCTCGGAAACGGCGAAAACTCGCAATCTTTAAAACATCAGAACCTCTATTAGAGTTCGAGCCTTCTTGGTACACTTAAACGAAAGTAATTATTAAAATATATTCATTACCATAATATAAGGCCTTTAACTGATATATATTTAAAAACGAAAGTCACTCGTTAATTGTAAAATTAATTATAAAACTTTTAAAGCCTCATAATTAATTTCACAAAAATCGCTGTTTCGCCCACTCGCTTTGTTGTCGCAGTTTAAGGATTGGTGACGCAATTGGTGTGGAGCTGTTATTGCACATTGTCGTGTTCCTTTTTAATATTTAAATTTCTATTACTGTTCTACTTATGAGTATTCTCTGTATTAAAAATCATTAAATTCCTTATACGCACACTACACTATTCTTCAGCCTGCGGGGAAATCTGACCGAGTCAGCAAACAGCAGCTGTTTGGTCGCTCAATGACTACTGTTCCTCTAAAGCAGTCGTCACCGCTCCCCCGTTTTTTACGTCAATGTTGACATATATATATATATATATATATATATATATATATTTTTTTTTTTTAGTTCGGGAAGAACCGATTCGCCTCTATTTAAAGGGCATATCTCAGCGGAAAAACAAAGAAAAAGTGAGAGGAAAGACAGAGGAAAAAGAAAGGGTGGAGGGGACAGTCGAAGTGGAAAAAGACCAAGGATGACAAGGACTGCAGGGTCGAGCCCCATCATCCTTGGGTGCTAGGCCGGGAGGGCGCACGTGAAACCTCCAGGAACAAGCACGTACAAACGAGCACAAAGAGCACTCAAGAGCACGAGCTTAGAACCCCCTTGCGGGGTATATATATATATATATATATATATATATATATATAAAATATATATATACACACACACACACACCTTGAATTTTACCTTGAAGCGCTTCTGCCTCAAGGGTGTGCTGCTTCCACGAAGTCCGCTCAGCGCCTCCTGAGGCGGGGCCACGACGTAGTCGCCACCCCTCTTTTTTCTTGTTCTTGCCATACGATTTGGTCCAAGCTATTGAATTTGTGAGGGCTGGTCTGGCAGAGGAATACCCTGGCACTGTGGGTTGGTCGGGTATGTTGGCTAAAAACGTGTCCAAATGTTTTTAAAAAGTATCTACTGGGAATGCACTTATATCTCTAAGGTACTGAGGCAAGGAGTTAAACAGGCGAGAACGCTTCCTAGAGATACTATTATACTGAAGGGTTTGAATCCTTTTCAGGCTGTTTGGTGGGAAGTGATGTTTTTGACACATTCTGCCAGTTCTTGTCGAGGTGGGCACAAATGGTTTGGTATTGGGGACAACTGTAAAAGCCCTTTTAGAATTTTCCAGGTGTAGACCAGGGTGTTCTCTCTCAAACCTCCTCTCTGGACTAAAGGTCAAGGTCTCTGAGCCTATCCCAGTAGTTTAATTTATTTTTACGCTAATGTAGCTCATCAGGTTGTTTAATATATAAAGTAAAAGTTCTTTGCAGGCCCTCAATTTTTTGTAATTCATTCTGTTTGTGGGGAGACCATAATTGAGAGCAGTAGTCGATGCGTCAAGAACAAGTGATTTCCACAGGGTAAGCATGGTCATACTGTCCCTAGTTCTGAATGTCCTCAGTATATGTCCTATTAGTTGTTTGCATGATGGTTATTTTGTCAATGTGCCTATTGAATGTTGCATCTTCAGATAATATAACCCCTAGATCCCGTACATGATCAGTTTGTACAATATCTTTTCCTGTGGGTCCAGTGTAGTTGAATTGTTCTTTTAGGCATTTATTTGGTCCATACTTAATTAGTTCAAATTTGTCTTCATTGAAGGCCATATTGTTTGCATCTGCCCATGCATATATAGTTTGTAGATCTTTTTGTAGCTCTACACAGTCTTCTTTTTCTGTAATTGGTCTTAGTATTCTGTATCATCTGCGAATAACAGGAGAGAGCTTCCTAAGTTACAGTTTATATTGTTTAGCATTATAATGAATAGAATTGGTCCCAGTACTGTACCTTGCGGCACTCCACTAATCACTTCTTTTTCTATAGATCTTGCTCCATTTACAATTGTTATTTATTTTCTGTCAGAGAGAAAGGCATTGATCCATTTTCCTATTTTTCCACAAATTCCGAGTTCTTTTAGTTTATGGAATAATATTCCATGGTCAACCTTGTCAAAAGCTTTGGCAAAGTCTAGATAGATGACATCAACATTGTGGTTTTCTCCCAAATATTGTAGGATTGTATTGCAACGGTCTGTAAGTTCAGTAAGGCAGGCTCTCTCTTGTCTGAAGCCATGTTGAAAGTCTTCTAAGAGATGTTAATTTTCTATAAAATTGACAATGTGGCTTTTCAGGACTTTCTCAAATATTTTGATAATATGGGAAGTCAAGGATATGGGTCTATAGTTCTTGGCTTCCTTTCTTTTGCCTCCTTTGTAGAATGGGGTAATATATGCTTGTTTCATGATTGGTGGTATTCTACTGGTGTCTAGTGAGGATCTCCACAGGATTTTCAAAGGTAGAGAAAGTATGTTTGCATTCCTTAAGAATCTTGGCTCCAATTCCATTTGGACCAGGGGCTGAACTCCCTGGTAGCTCTATTATTGCCTGTTGTATATCTCTAGTAGTTATTTGTATATCTTCCAATAATGATCTGTCTTCGTCATTATCTTCTCTATCAAAAAATGCTGTAGTTTTTATTTTCTTAGCTACTACAAGGGTACTCTAGCTTAAAGCATATTGAGATTGTAAAATGTTTGCCATTTCCTGTGTATTAGATGTGAGAGTTAGTCCATCTTTAGCAAGCAATGGGCCAATGCTCGTTTTGATAACTGCTTTGCGTTTAGCATAGCTAAAGAAGAATTTGCTATTTTCTTTTATAGTGCCAATAGCTTTGTTCATTATCAATATTCTCTCTTATGGTTGACTCTTTTATTTTAAGTTCTAACATCAGTATCTGTTTCCGGATGTTACTACGTCTTGTATCACTTAATTGCTTTGTCATTTGTTTAGATAGCTTTGTTCTCTTTCTCATAAGTGTCCTTCTGTATCTGTGTTCTTTTGTCAGGTGCTTCTTTGCAATATAATTTTTCTTTGGTGTGTGCTTGTATAATGCTGATGATAGTAGGTATTGTATTCTACTCCAGCATTCTTCTGGTTCTAGGTTTTCTAATTTATTTTCCAAGACAGTTATTTATTGATGTCCAGTCTGACTTGTGCAGGTTTAGGTCAGAGTATGGCAAGTCCATTTGGCATGGGTCTTGCTTACATTTGTGGAGAGAGAAGTTTGTGAATATGTGCATGACATTGTGGTCGGAGTGTATAGTTGGTGTTATAACAATGTGGTCAATTGTAGTTGCATTATTTGTCAGCACTAAATCTAGGATATTATTTTTTCTAGTTGGGCAGTGAACATGCTGTACTAGGAGTTTTTCCATGAACTCCTCCATGTGTTTTGATTTGGATCTTTTTGTCCCTGATTTCATACCACCATATTGGTTCCAGATGCAATTTGGGAGATTAAAGTCTCCTGTAATAATTAAATCCCTTGTTGAGTCTATGATAGCTGGGCATTGCTTGATTTTTTCCAGAACTTTGGTGAGCTCTAGATGGGAGCTATCTGGGGGGATATAGATATTCACTAGTATTGTCTTTTTTATTTATATTGAACATGATGATTAGGAGTTCACAGGCTCCATTTGAGTATGCCATGAGCAGTTCACTTTGAATGTTTTCAGGAATGTACATCAGGACACCACCATTTAGACGGCCTTCTCTGTCGCATCTATTGGTGGTATACCCTTTGATTGCAATTTCACCTACTCATGATCATGGGGTTCAGGTGTGTTTCTGTGAGGGCTATAACTGTGCTAGTAGTTTTTCCACTAGGCTCTTTAGGTAAGGTACGTTCGTATGGTTTGAGTTTGGGTAAATGCCCTAGATGTTTAAGTAAATTATTGATACATTTGTGGAGTCATTTGTTTCATTTTGTAGGGCATTTGTAGGGTTCCTGCTGGGGGTCTCATTTGCTTTTGTATAAGGAGCCCAAGTGAGCTTTAAATGTCTTGTATTTGTTTCATGATGTGATAAAACCCCAATGGGGTTTCATGGTTGCTTGCTGTACTATTATTACCAGTGGGCTTACCTGGACCTGCTACATCAGCATAAGATCTGGGTGCAGGAATGGTATTTGATCTTGGGTTTTCTTGCATCCCTTGGGCCAGATGGGGCTGATGGATAGCAGGCTCACTATCTTGGTATTCTCTCCATTGATTTTGGTGTGGCTGCATTCGGATTGTTCCCTTCAGGTGGGCCAAATTGCAGTTTTCTTTAAAACTTCTTCTTTCCCACCATGTCCAGTCCCATACAATCTACAGCCACCTCATCTGCTTCCTCCATTTCGATGTTATTAGGTTTGTTCTCTTTATCATACAGTTCTTCAATATATGCAATCCATCTCTTCCTTATATCTTCTGGTCTTTTCAGTTTTTCTCCATTTCTCCCCTCATTTCCTGTACTCCCAAGCTGCTACTTTTCCATTTATTTATGTCCTTAACTTTTTCGTACATTAAATCAGTTCTTCCTTTCCTTTCTAATTCCTCCATTTCCCTGCACTACTCTTCAAGCCACATCTCTTGCTTTATCAGTTTCTCTTTTGAGTTCGTCATTCAACTGTGTGTATTGTCTTCTTCTGTATTTATACTCTTCCATTTTCTTCTTCCTTCCATTTTGTCAAGCATCTCTGTAGTGACCCAGGGTTTCCTTGCTTCTCTCTTCACATAACCGCTATTTTCCTGTGCACTCTCCTTTATTGTATCCCTCAGTCTACACCATCTTTCTTCACTTGTCATATGAATGTGGCCGTCATTTCTTTGCCTCCTTTTTAGCAAAAACTATCCTTTATTCTCCCTTCAGTTTTTCAGTATCCCATTTCTTCCCTACTTTATTCTTTTTCAGAGTCTTCAACCTCGCCATATTTTCCATTACCACCAAGTTATGATCAGAGTCAGCATTTGCTCCAGGATAAGCTTTCGAGTTCTTCACTGCATTCCTTGGCCTATATATATATAACTCATTAAAGTGTTTATCAAACATTATTCTCAGTTTTATGTTACGGCCAAATTTTAGCTCCACTCTTCCACAATTAGACCCCCCAGATATTAAAAATTCTTCGTTTTTAGGAAAATTAGAAAAACTTGTACAATTTGTGGAAATTTCTACATTGTTACAGAGCACCGCAACACACTTTAAAGGCATTTTGCATTTAGTCTTTACAGTTAACAAACTTCTATCGACTGTGAATGCTTTGAATACGACTCCATTATGTACCATTAGTTTTTAATTTCCACTCAATTATTACATCATTAACCTGCAACATCTATGATTGGCTGCGAAAATAGTCCCCGTCTGAGTTTGGTTACTCGCTGGGTATTATCTGAGACTATATAACCTTTGGTAAACTTCCGCCTGAATTGTTCATTCTGACGAAGGTCAATCTTTTCACTCCACGTTGGACCTACAGTTTAACGTGGAATCCGAACCACGCCCCACCAGCAGCCCAGCATCTTAACCACTAGGCCACCCAGGGTACTCATTTCTCTACAACCACTTTATTGTGTGGAAGGAGGAACAGCTGGGTTTTTGCTGCGCGCCGCCTGCCGTCACCGGATCTCGATCCCCGGGGTCGATGGATTTGTAGTCAGCGACGCTAACCACTACACCACCGAGGCGCATATATATATATATTATATATATATATATATATACACACACACACACATTTAACTGCAAACACGCAGTATAATTAACGTAAAGAACGACGCTTGTATAGGAGATATTCCGCGCAAGATGAGAGAGAGAGAACGAAACATGAAAAAATGAGGTAACCACCCGGGAATCGAACCAGGGATCTTCCGATTGCCGGTCAGATATGATAACCATTAACCATGGGCCTCACTCACAAATGCCGATATATATATATATATATATATATATATATATATATATATATATATATATATATATAAGGGTTCTTATTTGGGCTTAAATTTAAAATTTTGCGATATTTATGAATGCACACTCGGATATTGTGCGAATAGCTATAAAAACTAATCCTGTAAAGTTTGAGAGCGATCGCATAATTTTTACTACTTTCCCCGGGTACTTTTGTGTTCTCCCCGGTGAATCATAGAATAGTGTTGTACGTTTTTTGAAAATTGTCGTTGCGGAATGCCGTTGGATGGAACCAATATCTTCGGCATGTCATTATTTTGTAGTTGAATTGTATACTAGGTCCCCCTCTACTCGAGTATCAGCCCCTCAATCGGGGGGGTCTCATGGGCGCCCATCTCCCATTCATTGTTGCCTAGTTTGCAGAAGTCACGGTGGACTTGCGGGCGTCAGGGTAGCGCTGGCGGTGCGGCTCGACGACCTGGAAGAGGAACTGACGCTGGTCCTCGTCCTTTGTCAGTGTCAGGTTGTAGTCCTGCATCATAGCGACACCGCGCTCGGCGAAGTCGTTAGTGACGCCGAGACTCGCCACCCTCCGTGCGGCGGCGGCGGCATACCTTGGGTCACTGGGCCACTCCACTGGGTCGGAAGACAAGAAGGCGCCGTCGATGCCTAGCACGTGGAACAAGAGCCTCGATGACTGGGTGACGAAATCCGCCAGGGTCTTGCCGTTCACCACAGCCGGCTTCGGGGGGCTGTCCGAGCCCTCCTGCTCGAGCGCCTTCACCATCATCCTCTTTGTCTCCGAAGATGTGTTGTCGTCGAAGAAGGAGAGCGACAGAAGTGGCTCGCTCAGATACCACAGGTGCCGGCGCGCGAAGCCGTCGGCCAGAATCTTGGCGAACGCCTTGTCCTCGTAGCCGATGAGGTCCTGGATGATGGTAAGGTCGTTCGCCAGGGCGGCGCCGGGGTTCGGTGAAGCGAACCAGGCCGGGACGTAGAGGGCAAGGGCGAAGTTGATGAATCGCCTGAGACCGGTCCGCTCCCGCGCGGTGAGGACCAACTGTTCGCCGAACAGGAACATCTTGAGGCAATAAATGGCTTTCGCCATCCAGCGCGCGCGGTGGAGGGCGTCTGGGCGTATGAACCGGATGCCGCGCGTGGGCACGCCGCCGAAGACGATAATGGACAGCTCCAAGAGCTCGCGGTAGTCATCGCGCGGCTGCTGTTGGGAAAGGTGGAAATGGTAGTGGGCGATGAGGTCGTCGCGCGCGTCCATGAGGCCGCCGTGGCCTCGTCGTCGATGACCGGGTGGCGCTTGGTGTTGATGGAATCCCACCGTTTCTTGAATAGCTTGAAGAGCTGGACGTTGGGACCGGAGGAGGCGCGGAAACACACTCCGAACGCCTTGGCGGCGACGAATTCAAGCATGTGGTGGCGGCAGGCAAGGTTGAGCAGATCCTTGCCCAGCTTCTGTTCGATGAGCACACAGGCGCCCGCCGGTGTTGGACGCCGTCGTATCGAAGCTCAGGCCGGTGACGCGGTTTGCGATGCCCCAATCCTACAGCGCCTTGACGACAGCGTCCGCCATTGCTTGACCAGTGCCGGTGGCGAGCTTTGGGACAGCGAGGAGCTTGGCGACTCCGCCGGAGACAAGGGCGGGCAGCCGTTCGACGTTCCCGCGCCTCCCGTCACGTCGGCCACCAGCTTCCCATCCCAGTGTACGATGAGCGGGGTGTCAGGCGCAAATGCCCGCTTGATCACGGCGGCGGCTTCCTTGCGGTGCTTGATGCGCGAGTGGTAGAACGACGACGACCGGTTGACGGTGAGTTCTGCAACATTGTCCCCA
>JAJOZX010003960.1:370000-397500 GCA_023014485.1 Bathynomus jamesi
CGTCGTAAAGTCGAAATCCGTTATACTTTCCCCTTGTGGTTCTTCTTCGAAGAACGCGTTTCTATCGCATATCAGTTTGTCAGTTTTTGGGATACTGAAAGATGATTCATACTGAGCTTTTAATATTTCAGCTACTTCTGTTAGATCATCAGATAAATCACTGTTCTCAATGTTCTCATGTATATAGACATATATATATATATAATATACACACACAGTATATGTATATAGACATATATATACACACACACACACACACACACACAGTATATGTATATAGACATATATATATATATACACACACAGTATATGTACACACACACACATATATATATATATATACAGTATATGTACACACACATATATATATATACACAGTATATATATATATATATATACACACACAGTATATGTATATAGACATCTCCGTTAACATTTTTCAACGCCTCCAAGACACTTTTTACTGGATTTCTATTGTTAACGTATTGGAAGAATCGCTTGGGGTTTTCTTTACCGTCACGAGCTATGGAGATTTCAATTCGTGCTTGGTCTTTTATTACAATTTTCGCTTCACGCCTTAGAGATATGTAGTGTTTCGTAACCACAAATTGTCTTTATCGCACTTATGTAGCCTATAAGCCCTGTCTCTACTCTTTATAATGTCTCCTACTCGAAGTAAACCACAAGGCTTTTTTACTTTCGCACGCTTAATTTTGTACGGTACACATTCCTCATTTATAGTCCTAAATACTGTTTCAAACGATTCCCACATTAGTTCTGCGTTGGAGTTCCCCATTACGTTTTCCCTATTGACGTGTGACAATTTATTTCAAAATTTACAAAAGTCTGCGTGCTGGAAGTTAGGAATTTTAGTCGAGTTAGCTGGTTTCAAGTGACTTACTGAGAGGACAAACTCTACGATATTGTGATCGCTATTGCTTAACTGTTTTATTACTTGAAGATCAGTAATTAGCCTATCATCCGTAGTTATTACTAAATCTAAAATACTGTCCAACCTCGTAGGTTTCCCAACCTTTTGAATAAGAAAGCTATCCTTGAGAAAATTAACTAAGCGATTACCTTCCGCGTCTCCCTGCATTGTATCGTAATTCACGTTGGCGCAATTTAAGTCACCCATAACTAAAGCCTGCTCACTACCTATTATTCTCTTTAGTTCACGATATAACGCTTCGTCCGTATTAGCTGTTTGATTAGGGGCTATATATAACCGCAACGTTTGAAATCGTTCAATTTAAGTTCTGCTATAGTCGAATCTATCGGTTCTGGAATTGTGTGCTTTACTTCTATAACGTTCGCAATATTTTCTTTGATATCAACATAACACTGCCTCCTCGCCTACCTATTCTGTTTTTAACAAAGTCTATAACCTCTAATTTGAGTCCCCTACAAAGTCACGTGTTTCAGTGCTAAGCCACGATTCATTTATGGGAATTAAATCAGTCTTTGCAAGCAATTAAAGAAAAAAAAAATCGTTTATTTTATTTCGTAAGCTACGAGCATTTAAGGATAGAACCTTCAAATTGTTTGTAATTGCGACTCCTTCGCGAGCGTAGGGGAAATTTGTGGAAATTATGCTAGGACCGTTCGAGTTACGGCAGCCTGAAAAGAAGACAGTATTATGAAAGTCTTCATGAACGCGCAGCTCCAACGTCGTTAAGATGAAGTCCATCTCCGATGAACAAGTCCCTCCTGCCGTAGAAACTGTTCCAAAAATTCGCAAAATGCACTCCTTCCTGTTGGCAAAGAGACTTTAGGTTATTGTTGATATAGGTCGCCTTGCTGTAGAAATCGCTACGTTGGATAATTCAAGGAAGTATACCCGTTAAAACAATCTTATTAGTTTTTTCCTTTAGTTGCTCTAGTAAGTCCCTGTACCTAGCCAGCAGTTCTTTCAATCTAGAATTTAAAACGTTATTAGTACAGACATGAATAACATACGTTGTGTCCTCGGCGGTACCGTCTGTAAAATGGTCAACACTATTAGTTATATCCTCCACCCTTGCACCAGGGTAGTAGTAACGGCGCCTACGACGAGTGTTTCTCCGACAGAAGTCCTCGAGCTGCCCTCGAACAATGGAATCGCCACCGAGTCGTATTTCCGGTTCATCAGCATCTTCGAAACCTAAAAAGAAAAATTATTTTGTTATTACTGGTAGACAAGTCTTAGGTTTTCTCAATGGGGCTCCATTATGCACTTGAACGAAGGGTTGGGAACTAGGGGAAGAGAGAGGGCTATTAGTACTATTTATTTTATTAGTAGAAATTGAAGCAGGAGGGGTCGTAACTAGAGTCTCAAGGGATTCTAATTTTGCCGTCAGGAGCATCACGCTCTCTTCAAGCCTCACTCTGGCCTCCCTCTCACGTTCTAACTCGTTCTTCAGCACTTCCATGCTTGAGCACCACCTGTAAACTAACTTCATTATTATTAGCCATTGTAAACGCGTAAGCGGCAAATTTCCTTTCACAGCGACTGCAAGTACTTGACGGGGGTACCATGCTCTTAATTAATTAAAAAACAAAAAACGAGTTTTTGGAAATTAATAAATTACAACGTAGGTCTACCGCGTGCTTATTGTGCCGTCACCTAAGCAAACCCGCATAAATGTTCTTGAAACGCAGAAACAGGTTCTTGTAACAAATTTATACTAAATGAGTATATACTTAATTAAGCTACCGATGAAAGATCTGTAAAAGAAAAAGTATTAATAAAACTTATCTGTCCGCTATTCGACCGACTTTTTTCTTTCCTTTTTTCCTTTTTTCCTTTCTCCCACGGAGGGTGACCACACCCTACTTGATGATCCCTGTAGCAATGGAAAATCAGCCTTATTAAACCTCTTTCTATTAGATTCGAAAAACAGACAAGACAAGCCACGTGCACTGGCCTTGGTTTAATCAAATAGTATAGTAATGACTGAAGTCAATAAATGAAATATATTCGTTATTAAATGATTAGTAACACGAGGTAATTTAGTTAAGAATGCACCACACACTTATTTTTTATAAGACACTTCAACGAAAACCACTTATTCAATTGGTAACACTGGACACTCGATAAAACATGTTTGTTCACAAGACTGATCACTTCGATAGAGATATAGATAGATTGTGTATTTGAATATATGACGTACTTTAATTACTTATCGTTGATTATTAAATAATTCGTTTCAAATAACGTTTCATTTTCGGCTTTTTGTGTACGCGCCCGCCCTGTCCGCAGTTCGTGGTTTATCGAGAATTAACTCTCTCACTCTCTCTCATATATATATATTAGGCCGGGTCGAAATTTTATATTGGAAAGGTACATATTGTGAGGAGTTTGAATGAAACACAGGAACCCCCTCATAAATTATTTTCGCTGTTTAAAGCCTCCTACCCCTGGCACAATTTTTCACTTTTTGACCTATATATCTAAAATATTCCATTTATACGACTTACTCTACATTCAGGTTTTTTGATGACATAAATCTTTCTTAACGTATATTTTATTTAATAATGTACAGTATTAGGAAAATTAATTAAGTACAATAATATATTCAGAAGAAAAAATTAGAGGCATCATAAATGTGCTAAAATTCAATTCACTTTTTCATTGTTCCTAATCACATCAAAAGGGAAGAAATTTTCTATATCATTAGGAAATTTTATTTCGTATGTTTCTTACTCATTCCATTGGGCCTTCCATTCAAACTTGGGCAGTTTTCGCCTTGATTCTAATGAGTTTAAGATGACATGCCTTTGTTACTAGGTTCACTGCCCTTTCCACACTTTGACTGTGGCATGTAAAAGAAGCTATCTCCAGTGGCTTACATCGAGCCTGTAGTAGTTCATCGTCGCTAAAATTGTTTAGCAGCGGTGGAGGAGTAATGATCCCTCTAGTAATGCTTAGTTAAGAATATTAATTTCTGTTTAATTAAATAAGATAATGTTTAATGTAAATCATTTACTAATAATTACGAAATTACGAAAAAGTATGTTAGATTTAAATTGTTTAAAATGGGTAGAGATGGTAGTCCTGAGAGGGGCCCAAAAGAGCGGACTACCCATGAGGGAGTCAGTCTTGAGGCAGGCGCGATACGCGTAAGATTTGGAGCCATGTGATCTTGAAAACTAATTGTTTTGTGTCCCTCTCCGACCTAAATTATTATAATAGAAATTTCATACTCGCATACCCCTAACTTAACTAAACCATTTTCGGAAGTAATAAAACGTTCACAAGTGTTAAAAAGGAGTATTAATATACCCCCCCTTCCCCCTTTGTTTTATAACGGTTTTCAGTCTCGGCGTCGCTACCATGATATTTATACGATACGGCAAAAAGAGTGTAGAGAAACAGTGATAAATGAAAGAAAGAGCCGATAGAGAATAGATAGTAAAGTAGAAAGAAGCGTAAACAATGAAGAGAAAGTAAAATTAATAAGGCTAAATTCACTACATCTCTTTTTGCCAATCGATCATCTCGCTGTAGTCAGTAGATTGGAAATTGAGGGTTCGAGGCAACTCAAAGTTTCTGGTACCTGAAAATCCTGTTCTTGAAAGGATGATTTTCTGAATAGCTTGCTCCCTAATTTCTAGTCTCTTGTCAGTTACCGTTAATATGAGTATATTTTTTTTTAGTGGGCAAAGTAGGCGTTATTCTTTAATACTGGTTCTATGATTGATCTATGTTGTTCATCTAAATTTCGAAGCAAGCACATTAAATGCCAAAGTTATATGCACCATCAGTTGCATTAGGATGAGATTTTATCCAAAACCACCCTGTAGCATAGAACTGCATAATAATCTTGACTATATCTTGAAGGTTTTTATCGGGATTTGGCGTTGAGATGAATTTCAACCAGTTTTATGGCTCCACTAATTTTTCCTGTATTTACAGAAGTACCATCACACAGTAAAGCTTTGATAGTATCTGTGCTGTTCGAGTCTGTAATAATAGTTATCAACTCTTCTGCTATGCAGCGAGCAGTTCCATCTGGTGTGACATGGTCTACATAGATGCTTCCAGGTTCTTTCACAATAACAGTGTTCTTCTTTTATTTTTCCACTTTTAGTTAGTGTTATCTTTCCTTCCATCAAATCCAAGGCACTCTATTTTCAGATTTTCGGATTTAGACCTAAAAGTATTTTTCACCCATGCGATTTCTTTGTCAAGCATGATGGTGTGGTTAAGGATCCCCATATCTTTTAAAGCTGCATTGACTATTGCAGCTGCAGCTCTACAACTTACTCGATAACGATCTGTTGTTAATGCTAGGTTTTTATAGGAGTGCCTGTTCTGAATATTCTGTTAATTCTAAATCGGCCTCATAATCTACATCCTGACTCTCTGAATCTACATCCATGTCGTCTTCGGTATTTTCTATAAATTCTGATGGTAAAACATTGGTGGCTTCAGTCATTTCTTCTTGTCTTTTAGTTGACGGTTTTGTGCTTCTTGGGCTCTTGCTAAAGATCTCTTCTTTGTTGAACTAGCTATGCGATCAATCCTAACTGATTTTTTCTTTGTTTTTGACCCACAAAAGACTCCCATTCTGCCATTGGTATTTTATCTTTACACCTGCAAGATTTCCTATCAATTCCCTTATCATAGCATTCACAAGAAGATATATCAAACATTTCATTATACTGAGCTACTTTTAAAGCAAAACTTTCATTTCCTCGATGTAACGGCACCTTGTTCAATTTTGAGGCTTCTTCTATTAGTCGACTGACTTTAAGATAGATACCTTTGGTGTTAATCGTAGGCAAAGAAAATTTCATCCAAATGTCTTCAATATCTTTTACAACAACCCTGCAACAATCATTAGCAGTTGCTGATCCTTTTGATTTAGCTTCTTCACGACGGCGCACAAAAAGGTAGTGTCTCACCACAATTGCTTTTGAAGGAGTCGTGGCTGCTGGGAATTCCGTAAGATATCCAAAGGCTGCATTTGAGGACTTGCTTTTAGTAGTCATAGTTTATATTCAGAAGTAAAATCAAATTATATGTAATTTATAATTTATGATAATTCAAATTATAATTAATGCAAATTATTTCTATCTGAAAAATTATTTCTGTTTATCTGAACCATAAAAATATCAAGCATTAAACAAACAACTTATCATGTAACATATAACAACTTTAAACATATGCAAATATGAAGGTAAAAAAGGGAGGAGGGGCATGTGATAGGGGTAGTAGGATAGAACATGCTTGATTTTTTAACATTTTGTTAGTGATTAAAAAAACCCTCACATAGTGTACTTTTTAAGAAATAACATTTTATCCCATTTAAATATATGCAAATATGAAGGTAAAAAAGGGGGGGTACGTGCTAGGGGTAGCACATGCTTGATATTTTAATATTTTATGATAAAATGAAACTTCTTACATAGTGTACTTTTCAAGAAATAACAATTTCCCATTTTTGACCCGGCCTAATATATATAAAAATAGAATTTTAAATTCAGTTTTACCTTCAATAGCAAAAGTAATTTTAATCAATTCCAAATGTTGAGTACTTCCAAAGTCCGTGTGTTAATTTTGAAACAAAATGTATAATAGTAATAATAATAATAATGGTAAAAATAATAATACGAGCGAGATGAGATGGAAAAGAGTTTTTGGGATGAAAGTGGGTCAAACCGCATTCCATTGTAACCTTTTTGATTTTTAGTCGGCGATTCACTTGTGTATAGAATGTTATACGTTCTCCCCGACAAAAGGTTTGACAAAAGTATGTAGACACTGTTAAAATTTTATTCTATGAGAATATTTATAATGTTTATTGTCAAATTTAATATACTAGCATGAAAGTACGAATTAATTTTAATTGAAATTAGTATGAAAATAAAAAACAAATGAATAAAGAACTTAGATTCCTCTTCTTTGCAATTACTTTGATTTCGCGGGAATTTCTTTATAAAAACTATAGAATAATATAAAAGTATATATACATCTTTATTTAAGTGTGTGTATATATATATATATATATATAATATATATATATAGTAGCTAATTTGTTAATGATGTATTTAATGGCCAGGTATGTAGCCATTGTTTGATACGTAAATCGATGCTATAAGGAATGATGGTAATTACCGTTAATTTATAATGGTTATAAGTGAATGTTATTATGACTGCTTTGGCCGAGGTCACCAGATCTTTCAGATCAAAGTAATATTATTAAGTTGATTGATAGATTGAATTTTCTACTTTTAACACAAAATAAATTGATTAATGAAAACGACAGTATTGCTGATTGTTTACATTAGAAATACTGTAATGTGTACACTTGAATTAATGCTTACAATATGACAATTAATAACGCGCGGCAATGATGACCTTTATATAAAGTTAATTGAGTGATATTAAAGGGCTAATGAGGCCTTGCACGAATGATGTTTACATGATGGTAACGCGTGGATCACTAAACTTGGAATTCGGAGAGCTGAAGGTGGAGGCGTCGCCTGTCCTGAGGTTCCCGTGCTGTGACGTAATCTTTTGCTCGCCCGGCATGACGTTATCTTTGTGAAGTTTGGTTTGATGAGCTTGCCAATGTTGACGGTACTCTGCAACATTGGACAGGTTGCTTGCAACCGACTCCGTCAATTTCAGTTGGCTGCTACATATATATAAATGTGTACTGTTATTTTTGCTTGCATTTTTCTCTTGTTAATTAAATAAGTAATGTTTTAATTAGTTCTTTTGCTGAGCAAATTTAAGGAGAACGTCTCCCTCGCTCTTGCCTTTAATAAATAATGTAATTAAAATAAATGGTGCTGTCTGGTAACCCTGCATATATAAATAATTAAAATAAATGGTGCTGCCTGGCAACCCTCCATATATAAATAAATAAATAGTGCTCTGGCAACTCATCTATATATAAATAAATGAAAATAAATTGTGCTCTGGCAACTCACTATATAAAAATAAACAAATAAGTGGTAACCCCTCCATATAATTAAAATATATATAGTGGTAACTGGCAACTCCAGACCCTCTATATAACAGCTGTTAGTCCCCCTGGATTCTCATAATGCGTCTGGCTGGGGCCAGGCGAACACGTGGTCTCATCTCTCCTTAGGTTAAGGCTTAGGTTAGCGTTTCCATTTGGGGGTGAGGACATCCCAACTTCTCCCCCAAAGACCCTCCTCTCTCTCTCTCTCTCTCTTAGGTTAAGGTTACCCTTTGGGGGAGGTCATCCCCCATATCTCACCCCCTTCATTGCAACTTGGGCGATAATCCCTCCCCTTGTTACGTAACCCCTCCCCCTTTTCAACAATTCCCCTTGCACGCCTCCCCTTTGCAACATTGCGTTGCATTCGTCCATTTTGCGCCCATACTACTATTGCCAAGTAAATAGAGGGTAATTTTGCTGACGAGGCCTCCATACATAGCTTGTCACCACTAAAATCAACAATGCTCCGTGTTATCACAGTTCAAGGAATATCCAAATCTGTATCCCTTTTTCTATGCTATTTTTGTCAGTCTGTATTGCAGACACTCCGTCATTATCAGTCCCGGTGCATAATTCTTCAGGAGCAAGATGCACTACGAGTTTGTATTTTCTTCCCAGTAATAATTATATATATATATATATATATATATAACTATATATATAATAATATATATATAAAATAAATGATAGTGAGCTAAATAGTTGAACTTTAGAAAGGTATTTACGTTTAACTTTTTATTCTTTTATTTTCCTCTTTTAAAAAAATAATTTTGCAGTTGTTTGGTGTTTTCTGTGTCCCATTTTTATCTTTATATTATTATTATTATTTCTTTTTTTAATTACCGAGACGCATATTTTGTAAGTTTTCTAGCTTTAATTTTGTCTTCAAATAAGGGAGAAGTTTTTTTCTTCGTAAGCGAGTTTCATTTTCATTTATTTATCTTTAATAATTATTAATACACAATCCGTTTATATTATTAAGAACGATAAACAATGTATGAAACTTGATGCGCAGTTGTGTTGAAGTTTAGTGTTCTTGAAAACAGTCACGAAAATAACGCGGAAATTATTTATTTATTTTTGTTATAAAGAAGAATAACCTTGAGTCCGTATTAACGTCCGTCCTTCGATTCACTTCACGAACGACGCTGGAATTGGGTTATGTACGAGACGAAAGTTTATTACGTATACTGCGAACGGAAGACCGAGTTAATAAGGGTTTAAAAAGTTGATTGAAAATGTTCGTTGTTAGAAAGCGGAGCGAGTTTATTTCGAAATGGTTTTTTGATGTTAAACGAAGACATATATTGATTATTTCTTCCCCTTTCAAATAACATTTTTCTAATAACATTCCAGTTCGCGATCTTCCGTTGACATTTATTAACCCTTTAACTGTTCCTATCGAGTATACTCATTCTCGTATAACTTCCCGTGGTGCTCTGAGTATACTCGATTTGGATTTTCTGTCGATCACTGAAACCCACTACACTGATTCGTTAAAGGGCTAAGCACCGCAAATGCCCTACGAATCACGTACCGAGTATTGGATTTCAGCAGTGACAGAGCCGTCTTCTTTAACTTTGAGAAAAGCCCGTAATTGCTCGCCTTTTTGGGTTCGTAATACACAAAATGCAACGTTGCGTTCGTAAAAGATATAACAATGAAAAATGCGCGTTCACAGACCCACACACACCTAAAACGTACGCAATAACAACCTAATTCCCGCTAAAAATCTTTCGTAAATTGCAAATTTTTTTACAAATATGCGCGCGAGCGATAATGGAGGGTTGCGAAGTTCATTATGCCAAAGTTTTAAAATTCTTAAAAAGACTACCTCAAGGTTTGGTAAACGAGCGTACACACACACACACACACACACACGAAAGGTCCTACATAACTCTACGACAAAGAAGAGTTCGCTACTACTTAACGCAATTGAGACGCGACTGATAATGGTCGTTAAATTGCGCTTTTCCAGAAATTTTTTGAAAATCAATTTTATATTCATTAGGTATTTCTCCTATTTTACATATTAATAGATGCAAATTTAATACTGGCTACGCAGTTTCTCGTTATTAAATATAATTATCACTAACTACAAAGTTAGTGATAATTATAAACCTCGTTTGAAGGTTAATTTAGAACTATGTTCTCGTAATTAGAATTACAACTTGGCTTTTACTTGAAAAAACTATTTTCAAAAATTTTCACTGTAATGAATTTGACTCCTTTGAAGAAACAATTAGTACTCGATCTGAATACAGACAATTTCATGTAAGTTGGGTATTTCGTGTATATATCTATTATATATTTTCGCCTGTCTGTTTGTTTGTCTGTCCTTTATGCAAGCGCAAACCGTTTGACCTAGAGCTACCAAATTTGGCACGGGTACCTCTTATGGGATGAAGAATGTTAATAAATGAAATAATTAAAATTACTGGGCCCGAAGGCCCCAGCACCGCGATTAAACTACAGAAAAGAACGCAGCCGTGAAAATTTTGAGCTTCACTTTGTGTCATGATTTCTGAATCTTAATATTTTCATGACTAATTATTTGGTCAATAAAACTATAGAAAATAAGTCAATTTTTTAGGACGACTTCAAACCGTTTGACATAGAGCTACCAAATTTGGCACGGGAGCCTCTTATGGGATGAAGAATGTCAACACAGAGTCGGTCAGCCTGTCTGTCTGTCTGTTTGTGCGAATAGTTACAAAGTTAATGTGGCAGTTTTTTTGCAGTTTTTGAAAATCCCAACAACTTTACCATGCCACCAAAGAAACGGGCAAGTTTGGGCAGATCTACATCAGGAGCCAGAAAAAAATAAAGCCCGGAAGCAGGAAAGCTCGCAAGAAAGACAATTACGCCTTGAAGTTGACCGTGAACGACATGCAACAGCCAGAGCAAGAGAAACACCCCAAGAAAGACAATCACGCCTTGAAGCTGACCGTGAACGACAGGCAACAGCAATGTGAAATTTATCCCGGGCAACGCCGGATACCTCAGCTATTGTATATATTATATATATATATATATATATATATATATATAATAATGGTGGTAAAAAAACGCAACCCAACCCATTGGCGAATGCATGTTCGTTAGTAAGTTACAAAAATTGTTGAATGTGTTGGCCATTATGATTTTTACACAAATGTGCACGAAGATTCCTATTAAAAGTATCGATAATTTTATTGCTACGGACAAATGAATGCAAATAAGAAATAACCGTTTACATATGTGAGTCTTCCTGCCCTCTGGCGTCTGCAGTCTTATGCAAAATCTGCTACCATGAGTCAGTAGTTGGTTGCAGCGCTTAAAAGGGGGGGGGGGGGTTGCAGTACGTATAAATCTCTGAAATGGAACAACGCGCGTTCGGAGACGAACGAAATGATTAAAACAATGTTTGGAAATGATGCTCTCAGTGTAGCTAACGTTTCTTATTTGCATTCATTTGTCCGTAGCAATAAAATTATAGATACTTTTTGACCACTCCTCGTGTGTGAAATAAATAATATATATATATATATATATATATATATATATATATATATAATATATTATATATATATATATATAATTTTTTTTTTATAAAGGAAGTAAATTGGGAATTACTACTTCACGAGAAGACTCCGGAACAAATACTAGATATAATGTAGTCTGAAACCAAACCTATATTACTGAAGCATGTTCCAGAGAGACAAAAGAGAAAACGTAGCAAGCTCGAGAGAAAAATCAGGACACTATTTAGACAACGGAAGCAAACCGTAAAACATCACAGATGCAAAACTGATGCAAGAAGACTCAAACTAGAGAGGAAACTAGGCGAAATAGAAATGGACCTAAATCAAACACTCATACATAGGACAAAGAGGAGGAAAACAAGGTAGCAGAAAACAAAAAATAGCCCCAAATACTTCTACACTTTTGCGAAAAGGAAAATGCAGTGCAAAGAGTATTGGTCCGTTGATAGACGGGGAGGCCAAACATACAAATGACCCCCCAAAAAATGAGCGAACTGCTTAAGGAACAATTTAACTCTGTGTTTAGCACCTCTAAGTCCGAGATGAAAGTAGAAGACGCAGATGAATTTTTCGACATTGATACAAATCAGCCAAGGACAAATTCTGGCACAAACCCATTAATGGACTTAGAGTTCTCGGAATGAGATGTATCAGGTCATCCCATAAGTAATGTCGTTTTTTACGATAGATTGTTTAAACTAGTCCTACTCGGTTTAAGCATAAATTTTCCGAAGGTTATATCTAAGAGGAGATCTATCGTGTTTGGCTACCTACTTTACAGACCTTCACCAGTGAAGACGTGTTTTGCTTTGTGAACCCCTCATAAACATGGCGGTATCAAAAAAGCATATCAGGCATATAATGCTTTACGAGTTCAAAAAAGGAAATAGTGCTACTGAAGTAACGCGAAACATTCAGGATGTTTATGGCAACGATATTCTGCATGTGAGGAAATGTTAAAGATGGTTTTAAAAGTTTAGGAATGGTGACTGCTGTTTGACAGATGCAGCACGCTCTGGACGCCCTGCTGAGTTTGATGATGACCTGCTGTTAGCCGACTTGAAGAAGACTGTTGAACAACTGTCGAAGAATGGCCCAGAAACTCAATTCATCCCGTCCACTATCCATCGACATTTGCAACAACTCGGGAAAGTGCCTAAGTTAGGAAAATGGGTGCCAGAATGATTGTCGGTCGACAATCTGAGGGTGCGGGTAAACATTAGCACAGCTCTTCATTCCCGTGAACTCCAAGATCCGTTTTGCACCGTTTCGTGACTGGTGATGAAAAGTGGATACTGTACCAGAATGTTAAGCGCCGTCGACAGTGGGTTTGTGCGCGGAGAACCAGCGACACCACCCAAAACCAAATCTTCACCCTCGGAAGGTGTTGCTTAGTGTTTGGTGGATAAAGGTGGTGTAATACACTTTGAAACCTTACCACACAACCAAACAATCACCGCTCAAGTCTACTGTCAACAACTGGATCGATTGAACACTGCACTAAAAGAAAAGAGACCTTCTTTGGTTAATCGGAAAGGAATCGTGTTCCACCACGACAACGCACGTCCTCATACCGCTCGGATCACTTCTTCAAAAATTGAGGAGCTTGGGTGGGAAAAACTTCCACATCCTCCATATTCTCCAGACCTTGCGCCTTCAGATTATCATTTCTTCAGGAGTCTGCAAAACTATCTTGACGAGAAACAGTATACTTCTTTAGATGACCTGCACACGTCTTTGTACGTTTTTTGCCTCAAAACCGCCTGAATTTTATAAACATGGCATTGAAAAGCTTGTAGGACGTTGGCAGTGTGTCTTTGATTCCGATGGAAAATATATACTAGATTACAAATTTTCAGTTTTTTTTTTTTTTGTCCTTCAAATTCCGATCTAAAAAACGACATTACTTATGGGATGACCTGATAATTAAGGCTCTATCACAGATGCGAGACAAATCGGCACCAGGGCCAGACACATGGAGTGCCACATTTCTGAAGAAATGTAGAGTATTGCCAAACCGCTATACTTACTATGGAGGAAATCACTTGACACAGGGCAAATTCCACTGCCATTAAAGAACGCGAACATTGCCCATTTATTCAAAGGTAGTAACAGAGCAATGCCCAAGAATTATCGGCCGGTAGCTCTCACCTCACACCTTATAAAGTGCGTTGAACGTATAATTAGAAGCGAAACTACCTACTACCTACAAGAAAAGAACTTAGACAACCCAACCCAACTCAACATGGTTTCAGGGCTGGAAGATCATGCCTATCACAGCTATTAGACTACCAGGAGAAAATATTGGAAACGCTGTGTCGAGGACAAAACAGTTGTAATCTATACTGACTTTGCTAAAGCCTTCGATAAATGTGAGCATGGAATCATAGCACATAAACTTAAGAGTACAGGAATTACTGGAAATCTGGGAAGATGGGTATTTAATTTCTTGACGCAAAGAACACAAAGAGTGGTGGTAAATGGAGTCAAATCGGAAGTAGAGAGCTCTGTCCCAAAAGAGAGAGTACTAGCTCCCTTGCTGTTCATAATAATGATTGCAGATATCGAGACAGATATCATTGACAGTATTGTATCCTGTTTCGCAGATGAGACAAAGATATGCAAGGAAATATTGAACGAAGGTGACATAGAAAGATTACAAAACGACATTGAAACGTTATTCCAGTGAGCAGAAGACAACAATATGAAGTTCAACGAAGAAAAATTCCAACTTCTAAGATATGGTAATAACAAGGAGTTACAGAAAAAAGGGTACAAAACTCTGCAAGCCAAACAGAACACGAAATCCACAAGTCAGGGATCTTGGAGTAATTGTAATGATGTCTAATTAAGAATTAAAATGTTTGTTTATAAGAATTTAATAATGTTTGTTTAATAAAGAAGATATTAATGTTTAATAAGAAATGTAATTACGTTAAATAATTGTTTGGTTATAAAATGGTAGTTGGCAACAGCCCGAAATGGGTCTACGAGAGAGAAATGCTCAAAAACGTCAGTGATCGGTCGGCTGTTAGCCAAATAAGGTGTTTTTGTGTACTACAATGTTTTTGTAAATTTGAATTTCTCTCTCTCTCTCTCCGGCTAGAATGTTAACGTTAATTCCTCCCTCGCATTACCCCGTTTATCTAAGTGTGTTTCGGTATAAATAAAAGTCAGTAAAGTGTAATTAAGTGTATAATTATACCCGGTCTCTCTGCATTATTCGAAAGTGAAACGGCTCAACCGTCAGCCGCGTTTGTATAAAGACACAGAAAACGAGTGATAATAGAAAGGAAGGAAAATAATGAATTATTAAAGAGAAGGAATGGCAATCACTACATAATAATGTCGTCGGATGCAGAATTCAGAGAGCACTATAACCATCAAAATTACAACGGCTAGAAAAATAATGGGAATCATCTGGAGGAGCTTCCGCAGCAGAAAAGCAAACATCATGCTTAAATTATGGAAGAGTCTAGTCCTACCAATAATTGAGTATTGCTCAGTACTCACAAGCCCATACAGAAAACGAGACATTGCGAACATTGAAGATATACAAAGGATTTTTACATCTAAGATAGAGGAAACGGAAGGTGAAGACTACTGGTCTCGACTACAATCCTTGAAACTCTACTCTCTCGAAAGAAGGCGCGAGCGGTACACAGTAATATACATACGGAAAATACTTGAGGGCTCTCTCCCTAACCATAGAAATGAAATAGAAACAAACTGGAATGAGAGAAGAGGCAGATTTTGTACGGTCCCAGCTGCGGTGGGACAAGGGGCCATGAAAACGAGGATGGAAAATACCTTCAGAATACGAGGCCCAAAGCTTTTCAATGTCCTACCAAAAGAGAGAGGAATCTCCAGCACACCGACCTGAATAACTTCAAGAATCAGATGGAGAGATTCCTGTATAAAATCCCTGACCAGCCATGCGTGGCTGGCTACGAGGACAGGAGAAGATCAGAAAGCAATTCTCTCCTTCAACAAATCCCGAAAATGAGGCTGGATGCTGCAGAGGGGTCGACCGCAGGTCGATCCTGAACCGTTGTTCGAACTCACCAAAAGTATGCACCTAAAGTAAGTATATATATATATACAGTAGATAGATAGATAAGTTATAATGTTTCAGACCAACAAAAACCCTAGGATCCACTCGTGGCTGGTCTACATAACTGTGTTCGTAATTGCAGAGGCGTACCAATACTTTTTGCCGCTCTGGGCGAAAATACCAACGCCCCCACCCACCCCCGCAACAATTTTCAATTTTAAAAACAATTCCTTTACAAAAATACACTTCTAAACAAAACTTTTATTGGAAGAAAAACTTAAATAAAGAAACTTCAATTTTAACAATACTACATAATGTACCGTACATAATACACTACATAATTTTAACAATAACTATATAATGTATAATGCCTAGTTACATTTTCGGACTTTCATAACAGAAAATTCATGAATGATTTTTTCTATGTCCATTGTCTCTGCAACTTCGCGTTCAATTGAAATAATCGCCAAATTGCTCAGTCTAGATTGACTTATAGTTGACCTGAGGTAAGTTTTTCTAAGTTTCAGTTTCGAGAAACTTCGTTCGCAACTTGCCACGGACATGCATGTAGTTAGACAGATCCGGAGGGCAATTGTTATATGAGGCAAAGATTCCACTAGATCCCATTTAACGATCCACTGAAGTACAGGGTGGGGCACGGGAATCAAGTGTTTTTTGAATAGCTAGTAATCGGCCATTAGGAATGGGAGGGGCGTGCGGTAGGTAGCATTCCATTCCTGGGTTCATAGCATTTAACTTTAACTAACACTCACCTTTATCTTTCAGGTGCCATCATGGAGCAGTGGACGTTAGAACACCGCATGTTCGCGTATGATCATTTTGTTAGGAGTGGCGAGTCAGTGACAGCAGTTCAGCGTGCGTTTCGCCGCAGATTCAACATTCATCGAAATGACTCTGTTCCCGCTCGTGACACAATCTTACGTTGGGTTAACAATCTTCGAACAGGAGGCTCAATAATGAAAACAAAACCGAAGGGGCCGCAACGCACTGTGCGTACTCCAGAGAACGTTGAAAGGGTCAGACAAGCGATGTTGCAAAGCCCAGGCCGCTCTGCTCGGAGACATTCAGCTGCACTCGGAATCAGCAATCGTACTGTTAGACGGATTTTGCATGAAGAATTACATTTTCACCCATACATGTTAGCGATGGTGCAGGAATTGAATGTAAACGATTGCCCCAACGACTGAATTTTGCACAGGAAATGCTTGCACTTTATGAGCAGAATGAAAACATGATGGTGGTAATGAGTGATGAAGCCCATTTCCACCTTAATGGGGCCGTCAACAATCAAAACTGTCGGTATTGGGCTGCTGAAAATCCGCGACAACTCCATGAAAAACCGCTGCATAGCCCTAAGGTTACAGTTTGGTGCGCGGTGGGAAAGTTTGGCGTCATCGGTCCCTATTTCTTCGAACAAAATGGGGTTACCGTTACCATAACATCTGGGCGTTACATTGAGATGGTGAACACCTTTTTCATCCCTGAGTTACGAAGAAGGCGTATTGCTCGTCGACATTTGTGGTTTCAGCAAGATGGGGCCACGCCACACACCGCCAGAGCGTCAATGGCTGTTCTTCGCCCCCGTTTCCCAACCATCTCATTTCGAGATTTGGTGACATTGCATGGCCCCCTCGGTCCCCTGACTTGTCCACATGTGACTTCTTTCTATGGGGGTACCTCAAGTCACGTGTCTACGAGGACAAGCCCCGTACATTAGATGCATTGAAGGAAGCGATCCGTCAACAAATCATCCAAATCAACAGAGACCTGCTGGGAAGAGTGGAGGCCAATTTTCGTAAACGCCTTCAACAATGCGTCGACGGCCAAGGACATCATATGCCAGATATAATTTTCGGTACATGATTATTATGACATGAAATGCTATGTTCTTACGAATGTTGTTCTACCAATATATTTTCTTTACAAAAATAAATATCATTTTCCTGATTATTCCAAAAACACTTGGTTCCCGTGCCCCACCCTGTAGTTTTAACATATCCCAGTTCTTTGGATCATCGTCGACGCTTATGCTTTCGAAACTGAGCAAATGTCTGCGCAAACGCTTTATTTCTTCCAGTAGACTTCCTGGATTAATGTCATTGTAGATGGAAGAAAAATTATTGACCTAGGTATTAATTTCTTCATCTTTGGACTGATTCAAAAGGTACGAAGGAGACAGAAATTCAAAGCGATCATTCATGTTTTTAAGACAAACTGTGCGGTTTTCAATTTCTGCTAATAAACGATCCATGATTTCAAAAAATTATCTGCGTACATCCTCTTGCACGGTCAATCCAGCATCACGAGCTTGCTCTCCAGGCATTCTTCTCCGTCTCCTGACTCTGCGGTCTATACTGATATCCATTTCATTACAGAACTCTTCGGCGGCATCTGCAGCGTTTGATACTACTGCCTCTCGTTCATTAGTTAAAAACACGGATAAAGAGTTCATTTTTAATGCACACTGGTCCAAAGCACGTCCCTTTCTTTGAAAATATAGCTGAGCATCATTGATTTCTTTCAGCACTGGATCCCAGAAAAATAAGTACACAATGAATATGTATCACATGATGGAGGTCAACAGAGCTTCAGCATCGCCCTTTGTGTCCAGATTTTCGGAGACCCCTTCACTCAGTTCTCCCAAGGCACTAACAACGTGAGTCAAGTTCTTCTTAAGACTAGAAACAGCATCATACTTAGCACTCCACCGCGTATCAGAGACTCGCTTGACAGTGATTTTGGAATGTTTTGTTAAGACATCCCAACGATGAGTAGAGGAAGAAAAGTAGACGAAAATTCGTTCAATTGTTCCAAAGAAAGTTACAGCATTAGGACTCAGTCCCGCGGCATGAACTCCAGCCAGGTTCAGCGAGTGGTTATTGCAAGGAATGAAAACAGCGTGTTTGCTAACCAAGAATTCTGCGTTGAACTCCAAGATGAATACCTGCCATCGTAGCAGCATTGTCATACCCTTGACCATAACAATCTGGATATCCAGCCCATCCTCACGGAGCTTAGTGACAATGAGATCAGTAACCGCCTCAGCAGTCTTCCCCTCTAATTTAATAAAATCAACGAAGGATTCCTTCACCTCAACATTACCATCTTTAATCGACACATAGCGAATTACCTGAGACATCTGATCAATATGCGATATATCTGGTGTACTATCGAAAATTATTGCAAAGTACTTTGCACTAGACACATTATCAATTATACTTTTTCGAACATTACAGCCGATTAGTGTGATGAACTCATTTTGAATGTTAGGTGACAAATACGTAGTGGATATCTTGTCAGTCATTCGTATTTTTGTAAGATGTTCCCTAATTACTGGGTCATATTTGCCCATTAGTTTTATTAACTCCAAAAAGTTTCCAGAATTGCCAGCTAGCCCAGCTTCTTCATTTAAGTTTCTCGGTGCCCGGAGTGCAAGATCTTGTTTTGCCAAGAACATGATGCAGTCATAAATTCGTCTCAGTATTTCTTTCCACTTAGCAGTAGCATGTTTTATTTGCAACTGATGTGCATTATCTATTGTAGCATTCGACTGAAGGCGCATAGACAACTCTTTCCATTGTTCAAAGCATCGGGTATGATATGGACTGTTTTCATGTTCAGGTACTCTTGGATTCAGTTTCCTTCAGGCAAAAAATCCTTTTCCAAATGCACTGGAGATGTTGTTGAAGAGACGACAGCAAAAGCAATGCAAGCTACATTTTGAAGGTGAGAAGATTAGCCATGACCTTTCAATTTTTTCGCCATTTTCCAAAGTTTTGAAATACCAAACTTTTGACATTGACCTATTGTTTGAATCAGCTGGAAAGGGTCCATTCATGTTTTTCAAATGTGATGGTCCACGTTTAATGAGTTCGATTCTCAAATTGTCCGTCATTGGAACGGGCCAGTTGCCAGAATCGTTAAACAGACTCTGTGGGTGATGGGTGGGTGGGTGACTTTGTGATGTAGATGAGGGTTGATCCTGATTATTTGGGGGTTCACTTGAAGTTGCCGCTTGAACATCTATCTCTAAAGATATATCACATTGCGGTTGATCTCCTTGCTTCCCAGAAGGCACTGAAGGTGTGTCTGAGAATCCCATTAACTGATGAAATCGCTTAGCAGCACGCTTGCCTTCCTCTTTTTTTTTCGCGAAGATTCTTGTATGCAGCACCACTCAGTCTCTCTCGTTTGCTCGTGTTTGCTAATTCAGTAGGGTATCTGCAAAATAAAACCACCATTAATTATTAACATCATCAAAGCTCAAAGAATGCAAAGCCTAACCTAAATAATATAGGGAAAGTGAAAAATAGGGCTGGCAACCTTTCTGATGTGAAAATTTAACGCAACTATTTGTGGAAATAGTGGCATTGAGGTGGCATATATAGCATTTAATGATGATTTTTCATCAAAACCATGGATATTTTGTACACAAATAACGCGCAACAATGATGATATATAATTTTTTGGAGGGTTGCATTTTAAAACAAAAACCCAAAATTTTGCATACTGCTCCCGCCTGACAGTAATTTGCCGCCCTTCGGGAAGTGCCGCTCGGGGCGGTCGCCCCTCTCGCCCCTCCCTTGATACGCCACTGCGTAATTGTGTATTGTGTATGTCCTCCGTGGTGATGGAGAAGACCTACAATTTTACGTGGGTTCCGAACCAAAAGCCTTAATTTTACTACCTTAAACTATACCCAGTCTATCAACATATGCGTCTAATCGATTTTTAAACATGTTTATAGATGTGCTACTAATTACTTCTACCGGCAAACTATTCCAGCTATTTACTATTCTATGCGTAAAAAAGTTTTTGGCAACTGCTGTCTCGAACCTTCTACTTGTCAACTTACACCCATTATTTCTAATCCTATTATATTGAGATATTTCGAAAAAACTATATCTACGTTATCGAACCCATTCATAATTTTGAACACCTGGATTAGATCACCCCTTATCCTCCTAGTCTCGAGTGTAGTCAATTTCAACTCCTTAAGCCTATCTTCGTACGACTTCGACTTAAGCGACGGAATCATCTTAGTTGCTCGTCTTTGAACTCTTTCGATTTTGTCTATATCTTTTCGCATATGCGGATTCCAAAATTGGATCGCGTACTCCAAATCGGGTCTAACTAATGATTTATAAAGAGGAACAATAATATCGTGCGATTTGTACTAAAAATTCCGAGCTATAAAACGTAGCACTTTGTTCGCTTTATTGACCGCTGCTGTACTTTGTTTCGCGCTACTTTTAAATCATCAGTGACTATAACTCCTAAATCTTTTTCCTACTCTACGCTTGCTAACTCCTTCCCAGACATACTATACGAAAATTTACCTTTACCCGAACCTATATGTAAAATTTTGCACTTATCGACGTTAAATCTCATTTGCCATGTGACTGACCAATCAACGATTTTATTCAGATCTTCCTGGATTTTACCTCTATTTTCGTCATTAATCGCCCTACCACCCAACTTCGTATCATCCGCAAACTTTGAAACTGTACTGACTAGGCCGACATCTACGTTAATATATATAAGAAAAAAGCAAGGGGCCCAATACAGAACCCTGAGGAACGCAGCTCGCTACATTAGCCCAACACGACTCCGCTCCATCAACGACCACCCTCTGTTTCCAAACTCGCAACCACTCTTCTATCTAATTTATTACTACACCCCTGATTCCATGAGCCTTAGTTTTTTCAATGAGTCTTTTGTGTGGTACGGTGTCAAACGCTTTTTGAAAATCTAAATACACTACATCTACCGCCTGATGATTATCGTAAACTTCAACCACGCTTTGAAAAAATTCTAAAAGATTAGTTAAGCAAGACTTGTTTCGCCAAAAACCGTGCTGCGTATTTCTAACCAAGTTATGCAATTCTAAGTGTTCGAGTATATAATCCCTAGTTATTGATTCCAGTAGCTTACCTACAACAGACGTTAAACTGCTTGGCCTATAATTTCCCGCCGCACCTTTATCGCCTTTCTTAAAGATAGGTGTTACATTTGCTAACTTGAAATTATCTGGTACGCACCCCTCAGAAATAGACGCATTAAAAATCTTTGTTAGCGGCACAACAATGCTTCCTTTTAATTCTTTTAGTTGTATAGGATATATGGAATCTGGCCCCGGTGATTTACGCGTTTTCATTTTATCAATATAGCGCATTACCTCCCTTTTACTAACCACAATATTATCCAAAGTATTACCATTATCAAAAGGTATTATGTCTATGACCGTAGGGATATTCGTTACATCATCTATTGTAAAAACTGACTGAAAAATTCGTTTAGCAAGGTAGCCATTTCCTTGTTTTCAAAAACTAGCTCTCCGTTAAAAATTCTCAACGGCCCCAAGACACTTTTTATTGGATTCCTATTGTTGACGTATTGAAGGAATCGCTTGGGTTTTTCTTTGCCGTCACGAGCTATGGAAATTTCAATTCGCGCTTGGACTTTTTTATTACACTTTTCGCTTCACGCCTTAGAGATATGTAGTTGTTTCGTAACCACAAATTGTCTTTATCGCACTTATGTAGCCTATAAGCCCTATTTCTACTCGATAATATCTCCTACTCTAGAAGTAAACCAGAAGGGCTTGTTGTTTACTTTCGCACGCTTAATTTTGTACGGTACACATTCCTCATTTATAGTCCTCAATACTGTTTCAAACGATTCCCACATTATTTTTGCGTTGGAGATCCCCATTACGTTTTCCCTATTGACGTGTGACAATTCATTTCTAAATTTACAAAAGTCTGCATGCTGGAAGTTAGGAATTTTAGTCGAGTTAGCTGGTTTCGAGTGATTTACTGAGAGGACAAACTCTACCATGTTGTGATCGCTATTGCTTAACGGTTCTATTACTTGAAGATCAGTAATTAGCCTATCATCCGTAGTTATTACTAAATCTAAAATACTGTCCAACCTCGTAGTTCCCCAACCTTTTGAATAAGAAAGCTATCCTCGAGAAAATTAACTAAACGATTACCTTCCGCGTCTCTCTGCATTGTATCCTAATTCACGTTGGCGCAGTTAACCCTTTAAGTACTGAAGGTACAAATTGCTAACGTTTCAAATACAAGCATTCATAACTTAACTCTACAAAAAATTCAGGGCTTAAAGGGTTAGTCACCCATCACTAAGGCCTGCTCACTACCTATTATTCTCTTTAGTTCACGATATAACACTTCGTCCATATCAGCTGTTTGATTAGGGGGCCTGTATATAACCGCAACAAGAAGTTTGAAATAGTTCAATTTAAGTTCTGCTATAGTCGAATCTATCGGTTCTGGAATTGTGCGCTTTACTTCTATAACGTTCGCAATATTATCTTTGATATACAACATACCGCCGCCTCGCCTACCTATTCTGTTTTTAACAGTCTCTAACCTCTAATTTGATGTTTTCCTACAAAGTCACGTGTTTCAGTGCCAAGCCACGATTCATTTATGGGAATTAAATCAGTCTTTACAAGCAATTAAAGAAAAAATTGGTTTTTTTTATTTCGTAGGCTACGAGCATTTAAAGATAAAACCTTCAAATTGTTTGTAATTGCGATACCTTCGCGAGCACAAGTGAAATTTGAGGAAATTACGCTGGGACCGTTCGAATTACGGCAGCCTCAAAAGAAGAGAGAGTATTATTTAAATCGTCTTCCTGAACGAGCAGCTCCAACGTCATTAAGATGAAGTCCATTTCCGAGGAACAAGTCCCTCCTGCCGTAGAAACTGTTCCAAAAATTCGCAAAATGCACTCCTTCCTGTTGGCAGAGAGACTTTAGGTTATTGTTGATATAAGTCGCCTTGCTGTAGAAATCGCTACGTTGGATAATTCGAGGAAGTATAACTGTTAAAACAATCTTATTAGTTTTTTCCTTTAGTCGCTCTAGTAAGTCCCTGTACCTGGCCAGCAGCTCTTCCGATCTAGAATTTAAAACGTTATTAGTACCGACATGAATAGCATGCGTTGTGTCCTCAGAGGTTTCGTCTGTAAAATGGTCAACACTATTAGTTATATCCTCCACCCTTGCACCAGGGTAGCAGTAACGGCGCCTACGACAAGGGTTTCTCCCACAGAATTCCTCGAGCTGCCCTCGAACAATGGAATCGCCAACGAGTCGTATTTCCGGTTCATCAGCATCTTCGAAACCTAAAACAGAAAACTTATCGTTTGGTATTACTAGTAGACAACTGTTACGTTTTCTCAATGGGGCTCCATTACGCACTTGAACGAAGGGTTGGGAACTAGGGGAAGAGAGAGGGCTATTAGTACTATTTATATTATTAGTAGAAACTGAGGCAGGAGGGGTCGTAACTGAAGGCTCGAAGGATTCTAATTTTGCCGTCAGGACCATCACCCTTTCTTCAAGCCTCCCTCTGGCCTCCCTATCACGTTTTAACTCGTTCCTCAGCACTTCCATGTTTGAGCACCACTTGAAACAAACTGATTATTATTAGCCAAAGTAAACGCGTAAGCGGGAAAATTTCCTTTCACAGCGACTGCAAGTGGGGGTGCCATGCTATTAATTAATTAAAAAACAAAAAGAGGCGAGCGTTTGGAAATTAATAAATTACAACGTAGGTCTACCGCGTGCTTATTGTGCCGTCACCTGCGCAAGCCGCAAAAATGTTCTCGAAACGCAGAAACAGGTTCCTGTAGCACAAATTTATACTAAATTAATATACACTTAATTTAGCTACCGATGAAAGATCTGTAAAAGAAAAAGTATTAATAAAACTTATCTGTCCGCTATTCGATCGACTCTTTCTTCTTTCTCCCACTGAGGGTGTCCACACCCTACTTGATGATCCCCGTAGCAAGGGAAAATCGGCCTTATTAAACTTCGTTTTCTAATAAATTCGAAAAACAAACGAGGCAAACAAGGCAAAATCAACGTTATTATATATATATATATATATATATATATATATATACACACACACACACACACACACACAGGGTGTCCCAAAAGTCCCTATCTATTTTGTTCAAATAGGCTGAATTTCAAATAAATGTCACACTGACCTGAATACAGATGTATTTCTATACAAATTACAAGTACAGTATTACACCATTAAAATTTTTAATTAGTAGTTTCCACATGTGCTCCATCTGTATCTCTGCAAATTTCAAAGCGGTCAGCTGCATTGCGGAACACATTTCCGAACATTTCAGGGGTTATTTTCTCAACTGCTTGCCTAATGCGATCTCGCAGATCTGGTTAATCTCGAATATTTCTGCGATAGACCTCTGATTTAATGAAACCCCAAGCAAAGAAATCCAATGGGGTCAAATCCGGAGATCGCGCTGCCCAGGGCCTATTTCCCCAACGTCCAATCCAACGATTTGAAAAACGCTCGTTTAGGTATGTCTGAACAATTCTGGCATAATGACATGGTGCCCCATTCTGCTGAAAGAGTACATTGTCGAGAATGCTATCTTCAAGAAGTTCAGGTTCTAGAAAATTTTGAAGCATATCAAAGTAAACAGGCCCTGTCACTAGCCTCTGCAAAGAAAAAGGGCCCGTAAATCTTAGACTTCGTCATTCCAAGCCACACGTTGATTTTAGGTGAGTTTCTTTCCCATTCAGTGAACTCAGTTGGCTTTTCATTAACCCAGATTCGACAATTATGTCGACTGATTTTACCACAGGTGTGAAAAGTCGCCTCATCGCTAAACAAAATGTGGTCCATTAAATTGTTATTTTGGATTTGTTCGACCAGTTCCGCACACATTGCTGCTCTTTTTGGAAAATCTTCCTCGTGTAAGCTGTGTAACAGCTGAATGTGATAACTAGGGCGGTCAAAAGTCAATAAAGTCAAATTGTTTCCTATGGGGCACTTTTCGCTGAAACGACTGAAAATGCAATAAAAACACCTGTAGGGGGTATATTACCAAAGTTAATAGGTCAACCAAAAGTCAACTTTTACCTGTTAGGTCAAAAAATAGCAATGAGGTAAATAAAGTCAATTTTTTGGAATAAATAATTAAAATAACTAAAAATTGGGATCTTTTGGTTAACTGGCAACTTCGCTGCTCGTATTTATCTTATTCAGTTATGTCCGTTCTGGTTTTGGATGTGGTTGTGTTGTATGTATTGTGGTTACTGGTTACCATTTTTGATTTGTGATTTTTTCTGATTTGTGATTTCACTGATTTCGATTTCTTTTGATTTCAGATATTTAAAATGCCAAAAGTTGCAGTTAGTTCTATTGCTAAAGTGCGCGCTATAATTGCAAAATATCCTAATGAATTCATTTGTTCAGGAAAAAATGAGCTATACTGTCAGATTGTTATGTTGTGGTCAAGCATGACAAATCCTTTTTTGTGGATAAACATCACTCTACCCAAAAGCACCAGCGTGGTATAGACCAAAATGTGGGAAATGAAAAGACGCAAACCCTTTTAAAGTACAAGTCTTCAGATTTTTCGGAAAAACTTGACTACATTTCTGTCAGCCAACATACCTCTTCATAAGTTGAGCAACCCTCATTTGAAACAATTGCTCTCTGAATTAGGTGTAGCAGTGCCTTGCGTGTCAACTTGCAGATCAATAACAATGAAACAGGCAGAAAGCGAGTTAAGTAGAATAAAACATTGCTAGAGGGTAAATTAGTTTTCCTAATTGTTGATGAAAGTGAAGTAAGGGGCTCAAAATATTTGAACATACTTGCTAGATCTATTGATGTTCCCAAGAAAACATATTTAATCAGGTGCGATGTTCTTGGAAATGTTAATGCACGAACTGTCATACACAAGATTGACGATACTGTAAAAGAATTCGAGATACCAAGAGAAAATTTCTGTTTACTTCTGTCTGATGCTCGTTACATGGTGTCAGCTGGAGCGACACTCAAGCAACTTTTTCCAAGACTTTTCCATGTAACGTGTCTTGCGCATCTGTTACATAATTGTGCGATGCAAATAAGAGCATTTTATAGTGATGTTGACACTTAATTGCATGTGTCAAGGCTTCTACTCTTAAAAACAAAAGAAGGAAGGAATTGTTTGCTGAAATAGGAACTCCTCCAGAACCGATTGTAACACGTTGGGCAAGCTGGCTGAACGCTGCTTTTTATTATGCAGACAATTTTCCAAATGTGAAGACAATTGTGGAAAATTTTGAAGATGAAGGAATCATTGTCAGAAGGCTAAAGAGAGTGTTGCTAATGAAAAACTGCCAAAGCAACTAATGTCAATCAAAATGAATTATAGTTTGATTGCTAGCTTAGTGACTAGGATGGAAGCATCTGATTGCACCATTAGAGAGGCATATGAAACCATTTCTTCTATCAACCTTGGCGAAGATATGTGTTCAGTCAAACAATACATTGAAACAAGACTCAAGACAAATGGTATTTGTGAAATAATTAACCTCAGTAGACCTGAAATCTCTCCAACAGTTTATGGTCAGCTTTTGCAATGTCAACCAACAACTGCCGCTGTAGAGAGATCTTTCTCCATGCTTAATAAATTATTAAGTAAGGATCGCAATTTTTTGCCAGAAAATGTCGGCAAATACTTCATAATTTACCACAATCGGTCAACTGATGTAGAAGAGCAAGAATAAGTAATTAAAGTATCGTTTTTATTATTGAAAGTAAAGGCAACTTTATAAGTCAATTTTTTCAATTCGTAAGGTCAACTTTCTTAATTTTTTCGGTCAACTTTTGACTGCCCTAGTGATAACACTTCTTCAGCGTCGAACGCAAGATTCTGTGAACAGTTGTTTTGGGTATGGTCAATCTGTGGGATGCTTGGCGAACTGACATTCTTTGATCGTCTTCGAACATTATGCGAACAGATTCAATGTTTTGTTGTACTGTTCTTGGGCGTCCACTTCTTCCTTCATCATGCACAGATCCAGTCCTTTTAAATTTGTTCACGAATTCACGAATTGCTTTATCTGTCGGTCCAGGCTTATGAAACCTT
>JAJOZX010003960.1:402500-440230 GCA_023014485.1 Bathynomus jamesi
TATATATTTAACTTTATATAATGCCTATACTCCTATGTATGTACGTGTGTGTATTCATTTTTACATAAGGACCAAAATCGCCCAACGCGAGTTTGGATAAAATATTTGATTCACTTTCAACTTTGCTAAATAATTGGTGACCTGTTGTTTTTTAAAATCTCATAATCATTTTTTTAGATTTCGCTTAATAAGGAATCCTGTTAAGCTTTGCAATGTTCACATTTTGTATACACTCTCTTTCGTTATAAACAATGAGATCATGTCTTGCCTAAGCATTAAAATTGTACATCTTAAACCTTAAAATTTCACTCATATGCATATTTTAGTGTAAAGATGCATAGTCCGATTTCCACTTTTAGTTAACTTGGCAGATCATGATAACATCAGATCTGAAAAGTCGCGGTTTAAGATAAAAATATGGTTTCGTCTTCAAATATTTTGTTTACTCGTTCAAGCCTTACCACAGCTAAAAAATTTACTTATTTTTAAATATTGTGCAAAAATAATACAGCCTTCTTAGCATTTAATAATAATAATGTTAGCAGTTTTTGGGTATATAAACCCATTCAAATTCATCCATTGTCATTCAGAAGCTAATTCAGAGGCTGAGCACTACCTGTATTTTTTAGCAGTAAATTTACAGTGAAGAAACTTTTTATTGTCCCCTTCGAGCCTTGCTCTCTTCAGAAAAACTTAGAAAACTTTCCGGATACGCTATAAGAAGAATCCGGAACCTTCAGCATTTAGATTGCAAATCTACCAGAGTCCTCCGAGCCACTATAGAAGAACTCGGAGAGTAACATAGAAGAAAAACCACTTCAAGGCACCTATCCGTTGCTTGCCTCCTAAACCAGAACCCCCGTCAATCCGAACCACCCCAGGGCCATAGACGGAGGGGTTAACAACTGGCGACCCTTTAACCAGGATCTCACGACTCCAGGATTCTTCCAGTCCTCCAGACCCTTTAACCAGGATCTTCACGACTCCAGGATTCTTCCAGTCTTCCAGACTCTGGAACCAGAACCAACACCCAGTTGACCGGCGTGTCACGACTTCGAGTTCGTCACATCCACCCGTGAACCGGTGCGTTACGACTCCAAGTTCTTCACGCCTACTTTTCATCTAGGAACAAGTGGCCAGCCAGACACGTCTTCAGGACACACCTCAAAAGGATTTCGCCATAGGAATCTTGTTAAGTACAAAACTCTTTTTTAAAATAATTTCTAAACATTTGAAAAGTCATTATTATTAACAATTAATATTTAGTATTGAGCCAGAATTAACAAAAAACACAGTGAACACTACAGACACCAGTGATACACTCTTTTTATTGAAAACAGTATTGTCACAGTTATTTTCAGTTATTTTTACTATTCTAGTTAGTATAGTATAATTTTATTTAATGTACCAAACATAGTATTACCATACCATCACGTACATTTGAGTGAAATTTTGTTTACATTTTTATTTTTGTTTGCAATCTTTTCAAATTTTCCCCGAGTTAGGCAAATTGTTGTGCATTATTTTTTTTAGATAGTGTAGTTAGGAAAACCCCTTAAGTGATCATTCCATGAATTAAGATCGGTCAAGCAGACCTAATTAGAACATTAATAAGAACCTTCACATAAGAAACGAACCCGCTCAGAATCCGAGCTCAACGGTCGACCCCCATTGCCACCAAAACGAGGCCGACCCCTTCGCCCACCAACACAAGTATCCACACAAGTATCCACACAACTACCCCCAGCTCCGTATAACTTAAGGCGTAGAAATGAATAAAATTGTCCCCCTTATAATTTTCCAAATTATTTACTCTTGTAGACCTAGCATTAAAATTTCTACCGGAGTTGTTATAGAAAAACTTGCAGAAGGTAAATTTTTGAAAGGGCATGCAGACCTTTATATAAATTTGCAACCCCCTGCTAGAATTAAAATCAATCTCCTTCAGATACAAACCCAATTAGAAACGTTTGAAAGTAAAGTCCAAAATTCTTTCCAAGGAAAAGATCAGATAAGTCGCGTTCTGTTAGAAAATACCCTCGAAAATATTCAAACTACAGCACGCGCCCTATCAGAAATATTAGCCTTACCATGGATACAAACTGAAACCAAAAATTCCGAAAACTTTAACCAAAGAAGTAAAAGGGGACTGATAGATATAGGAGGGAAACTGTTCAAAGGTTTATTCGGATTAGCAACCGAAGAAGATATTAAAAGAGTTGAACTTAAATTGAATCTCTTCGCTCGGAATCGACAATATAATGGACACATGTTAGAACAAACTATTAGGTCATTACACGAAAACAATCGCTTCCTTCACTCCCTTTCGGACAGATTCACATACCTTGAATCCATGTTAGCTCAATACAAAGAACACAAACGATATCTAGAATTAATAGAAATAATGAACATACAAGTAACCCTAATCGATAAATACTTACAACGAATAACTACGATTCATTCCAAGGTTTTGCGTGCAACCCAGCTAGCCCATGGAAAAATCACTCTTTCCACCCTAATACCATGGGAAATACTCCAGTCCTTGATTCACACCGCCCAATTAAAATTATCACCCATATTCCCACTCAACCACACTAATTACCCTCAATTTCTAGAATACACCTGGACTGTACATGGACCACGCCCCTACACATACCTCATAATTATACCATTTTTCGATTTCCTCACTTATGACGTATATAGATTTCACCCTTTCCCAACACCCTACCAAAATAACTCTAATGTCTATCGATTGTATTTACCCACCGTACCACCTTACCTTTTCCTCACCAAAGATCTATCAGCTTATTCTATGATGTCAGATAGCGACGTCCGGCATTGCCGATTCCCGCAACCAAATAAACAACTCATCTGCCCTCCACTCAAACCAGTTATTCTTCCCACTACTAGGTCTTGCTTTGTCGATTTAATTCGTGACCGGCATGCCCCCGTATGTTCATTTAAAAAATTTCATTCCCCTAAAACCATCCAACTACGAATTGGACCAGACATCTGGGTTTCCTTCGCGAACAGGACTGCCGCTACCCTCGAGTGTCCATCAAATTATTCCCTCATTACAATCCCTATGATTATTCGGCTACCAATTGGTTGCTCCTTGCGTTCAAAAGCCCTCCAAATATACAACCCGTATAAGGTTACCCTTAATAACTCATACCCATTTCCGTCGCAAATTAAATTTAAACCCGTCATAGAGATCTTAAATCTCTCCATAAAACCTGTAACCATCCTACCCGAACTGCATGCCCCTGAATGGAATGATCAATTGAGCCGGTTTAAAATTTCGGATGATAACCAAAACAACCTCTTACAAATACTACAACCGGTAACCATTTTCTCAACATCTGCCGTTAGTATCATTATTGTGTGCTATTATCCTCGGTGTATTTGTGATGAAAAGATCATTCTGGGAACAAAGAAAACCCAGTGACACGGAACATGAAACTATTTATGCACGACCAAGAGTGCGTACCCAGACCACGTGAACTAGACTTAAACCACCCGACTTATGTTGTATATATAAATCTGTATTATAAAACCAATAGTTATCATCTAGTTAGCCTTAGTTAGGATGTTACGTTATTATATTAATATCATTCTAGAGGGAAGAGCCCTGTAAAAATGAACCATAAATAATTCCCATATTCCTATATTATCTTATCCTTCATGTAATTCTTGTATTCATTTATATAGTCTCTGTATCCATTGTAAGAAAAAGTATCCATTTTAAAAATTCATGTGTTATATGGTTCATGTATAATCTTATATATTTAACTTTATATAATGCCTATACTCCTATGTATGTACGTGTGTGTATTCATTTTTACATAAGGACCAAAATCGCCCAACGCGAGTTTGGATAAAATATTTGATTCACTTTCAACTTTGCTAAATAATTGGTGACCTGTTGTTTTTTAAAATCTCATAATCATTTTTTTAGATTTCGCTTAATAAGGAATCCTGTTAAGCTTTGCAATGTTCACATTTTGTATACACTCTCTTTCGTTATAAACAATGAGATCATGTCTTGCCTAAGCATTAAAATTGTACATCTTAAACCTTAAAATTTCACTCATATGCATATTTTAGTGTAAAGATGCATAGTCCGATTTCCACTTTTAGTTAACTTGGCAGATCATGATAACATCAGATCTGAAAAGTCGCGGTTTAAGATAAAAATATGGTTTCGTCTTCAAATATTTTGTTTACTCGTTCAAGCCTTACCACAGCTAAAAAATTTACTTATTTTAAATATTGTGCAAAAATAATACAGCCTTCTTAGCATTTAATAATAATAAGTTAGCAGTTTTTGGGTATATAAACCCATTCAAATTCATCCATTGTCATTCAGAAGCTAATTCAGAGGCTGAGCACTACCTGTATTTTTTAGCAGTAAATTTACAGTGAAGAAACTTTTTATTGTCCCCTTCGAGCCTTGCTCTCTTCAGAAAAACTTAGAAAACTTTCCGGATACGCTATAAGAAGAATCCGGAACCTTCAGCATTTAGATTGCAAATCTACCAGAGTCCTCCGAGCCACTATAGAAGAACTCGGAGAGTAACATAGTAGAAAAACCACTTCAAGGCACCTATCCGTTGCTTGCCTCCTAAACCAGAACCCCCGTCAATCCGAACCACCCCAGGGCCATAGACGGAGGGGTTAACATATATATAGGATATATATATATATGTATATATATATATATGTAGCGGATCGACAAGAAATAGACCAACAAATAGACAGAAATACTTTACTTCCACGCTTCATCAAAGAACTTGGAAAACACACGTGGGCAAGAGTCAAACAATGGAGCGTCTGTTTCTTCCCAAAGAGGCGCCAATGTAAGCTTTTATCAAACAAAGGACACGCGGACCAAGCGTCTTAAGATTTGGTACAGTTCTACGTCACAGGAACAGTATAAAAGCAAGCACCCACTCACTCTCACTCACCCGTACGCTCACCATCATCACGTGAGCAGCGCGTCCACCAGCCGTTTTCCGGCCCCCTGGCCGAGGGGCCGCGGCGCTACTTTCTTCAGGGCCTACATACAGTTATCATCACGTAAGATCTACAGACCGCCTGCAGAAGCAATCCTTCGAGGCCCAACCGGAATCACTTCGGGCATGCGGTTTGCGGCCTACGCCGCACCTCATAAGGCCAGCCTGCACCTCGAGAAGTAACATCACCTCAGGCCTCCACGAAGCCTACATCCATCATCTCAAGAGGCTTAACGGACAACGACAACTCCAATCTGCGTAATAGGTTCGTTTTCAACCCGCCTTCAACAAAGGTTACGTCACCATAAGATAAGTACCCCCTATCCTAAGTACTCTTGTGAAGCCTACATTAGCCTTACCGCCGAACGGTGCTATACTCCCAAAGTGTGTATTTACGCGTTCCAACTGACTCTCGTGAAAGAACGCAGTAGGCCTGTCATCCAATTCAAGTGTCATTTTTATACCGTTATTCGCGTATCATCCGTCATTATGTTCGTCCATATTTATATGTTAACTAAATATTCTCTTGACGTAATCGTTTAACATCACATAATGTTCTTATATATAAATGATATTTGTGTAAGCATTTCAATCCATTATTATTAGGCCACATCAATTATTCTATGGCATCCATGCAATCATTTAGCCTACTTAATCAGTGTCATGTTTTTCCATTCAATGTACCAAGCACGTGCATTCTTATATCATTAACTAGCCTATTCAATGTTCCATGTAGCATGCCATTTACATACCATCGATGAGTACAGTACTTATTGCGTGTAAATTAACATAACATTCATCCTATTAGCTAAGTCCATGTCATAAGCACAACGTAAAACTACCAATTAATTACTGTCAATTCTTTGTTATATCACAGTGAATAAAATAAACGGATTTATTTCATAATAAACTACAAAACCCATAAGGTGTCTTTTATAACCTTAACATTAATTTGCTTGAGCGTAAATCAAGCTGGTGACCCTCGCTGCCTTTTCGGTCACTTCCAATAGTATGGTGGATCTAATCAAATAACCACTTAATCCAATCGGTGATACTGTATAACAATATATATTATTAACCCAGCCTTTCATTAATAAGCAATCAGTCAGTCATTGCATCAATTAATCATTGCATACAATTAAATCATTATCACCTTAAACGGTTAAAACTAGGTCCACTATATAGGAAGATATATATATAGGAAGATATATATATAGGAAGATATATATATAGGAAGATATATATATAGGAAGATATATATAATGTTTCAGACCAACAAAGACCCTAGGATCCACTCATGGCTGGTCTACCTAACTGTGTTCGTAATCGTGTATTGTGTATACACATACGAGGAAAAGTGTAGGTGTGGCTGTAAAGACTGTACAGTAATGTAGAAATGTGTGCCATTATGGGTCTCCCATTTAAAGGTGTTTGTGTGGCAAGTGAAGATCATGAGTTTTTCAATACCTCACAGTACTATGGGGGGCACCGCTCGGCAGAGGAATCTCTTTAAATGGGGTGTGTAGGACAGAGAGTATCCCCTAACACAAGACGCTGCCTCCTATATCCACAACACTTGTGTTGAGCTGTGGGATCTATCCCCACAAAGCCTTAATTTACTACCTTAAACTATACCCTTTCTATCAACATGCGCGTCCAATCGATTCTAACATGTTTATAGACGTGTACTAAATACTTCTACGCAAACTATTCCAGCTATTTACTATTCTATGCGTAAAAAGTTTTTCGCAACTGCTGTCTCGAACCTTCTACTTGTCACTTACACCCGTTATTTCTAGTCCTATTATTTGAGATATTTCGAAAAAGCTATCTCTATCTACGTTATCAAACCCCATTCATAATTTTGAAAACCTGGATTAGATCACCCCTTAACCTCCTAGTCTCGAGTGTAGTCAATTTTAAACTCTTTAAGCCTATCCTCGTACGACTTTGACCTAAGAGACGGAATCATCTTAGTGCTCGTCTTTGAACTCTTTCGATTTTGTCTATATCTTTGCGCATATGCGGATTCCAAAATTGGAACCGCGTACTCCAAATCGGGTAAACTAATGATTTATAAAGAGGAAACTATAATATCGCGCGATTTGTACGCAAAATTCGACTATAAAACCTAACACTTTGTTCGCCTTATTGACCGCCGCTTACTTTGTTTCGCTACTTTTTAAATCACCAGTGACTATAACTCCTAAATCTTTTTCCTGTCTACGCTTGTTAAATCTTTCCCTGACATACTATACGCAAAATTACCGTTACGCGAACCTTATGCATAATTTGCACTTATCCACGTTAAATCTCATTTGCCATGTGACTGACCAAACAACGATTTATTCAGATCTTCCTGAATTTACCTCTATCTTCGTATTAATCGCCCTACCACCCAGCTTCGTGTCATCCGCAAACTTTGAAAACTGTACTGACTAGGGCGACATCTAAATCGTTAATATAGTAAGAAAAGCAAGGGGCCCAATACAGAACCCTGAGGAACGCCACTCGCTACATTAGCCCAACACGACTCCGCTCCATCAACGACCACCCTCTGTTTCTGCCTCGCAACCATTCTTCTAGCCAAATTTATTACTACACCCCTGATTCCATGAGCCTTAGTTTTTTCAATCAGTCTTTTTGGCGGCACGGTGTCAAACGCTTTTTGAAAATCTAAATACACTACATCAACCGCCCGATGTCTATCGTAAACGTTAACACGCTTTGGAAAACTTTAAAAGATTAGTTAAACAAAATTTGTTCGCCTAAAAACCGTGCTGCGTATTTCTGACCAGATTAGGCACTTCTAAGTGTTCGACTATACGATCCTAATTATTGATCCAGTAGCTTACCTACAACAGACGTTAAACTGATTGGCCTATAATTTCCCGCCGCACCTTTATCGCCTTTCTTAAAGATAGGTGTTACGTTTGCTAACTTGAAATTATCTGGTACGCACCCCTCAGAAATAGACGCATTAAAAATCTTTGTTAGCGGCACAACAATGCTATCTTTTAATTCTTTTAGTTGTATGGGATATATGGAATCCGGAAACCGGTGATTTACGCGTTTTCATTTTATCAATATAGCGCATTACTTCCCCTTCACTAACGACAATATTATCCAAAATATTACCATTATCAAAAGGTATTATGTCTATGACCGTAGGGATATTCGTTACTCTTCTATAGTAAAAACTGACGTAAAAAATCGTTTAGCAAGGTAGCCATTTCCTTGTTTTCAGAGACTAGATCTCCATTTCCATTTTTAATGGACCTAAGACACTTTTACTGATTTCTATTATTGACGTATTGAAACAATCGCTTGGGATTTTCTTACCGTCACGAGCTATGGAGATTTCAAATTCGCGTTTTGACTTTTTTATTACACTTTTAGCTTCACGCCTTAGAGATAGTGTTGTTTGTAACAACAGATTATCTTTATCGGACTTGTATAGCCTTATAAGCCCTCTCTCTACTCTTTATAGAGTATAAGGAAGATATATATATATAGGAAGATATATATATGGAAGATATATATATATGTATAGGAAGATTATATATATTATGGAAGTATATATATATTATATAGGAAGATAGATAATATATATGAAATATATATATATATATAAAGATTATATATAATATATAATATAATATATATATATATAGGAAATTATATATATAGAAGATATTATATATAAAGATATATATAATATATAATATATATAATATATATTCTATATATATAATATATATATATATATATATTATATATATATAATATATATATTATATTATTATATATATATATATATATGTAAAAATGAACCATAAATAATTCCCATATTCCTATATTATCTTATCCTTCATGTAATTCTTGTATTCATTTATATAGTCTCTGTATCCATTGTAAGAAAAAGTATCCATTTTAAAAATTCATGTGTTATATGGTTCATGTATAATCTTATATATTTAACTTTATATAATGCCTATACTCTATGTATGTACGTGTGTGTATTCATTTTTACATAAGGACCAAAATCGCCCAACGCGAGTTTGGATAAAATATTTGATTCACTTTTACTTTGCTAAATAATTGGTGACCTGTTGTTTTTTAAAATCTCATAATCATTTTTTAGATTTCGCTTAATAAGGAATCCTGTTAAGCTTTGCAATGTTCACATTTTGTATACACTCTCTTTCGTTATAAACAATGAGATCATGTCTTGCCTAAGCATTAAAATTGTACATCTTAAACCTTAAAATTTCACTCATATGCATATTTTAGTGTAAAGATGCATAGTCCGATTTCCACTTTTAGTTAACTTGGCAGATCATGATAACATCAGATCTGAAAAGTCGCGGTTTAAGATAAAAATATGGTTTCGTCTTCAAATATTTTGTTTACTCGTTCAAGCCTTACCACAGCTAAAAAATTTACTTATTTTTAAATATTGTGCAAAAATAATACAGCCTTCTTAGCATTTAATAATAATAATGTTAGCAGTTTTTGGGTATATAAACCCATTCAAATTCATCCATTGTCATTCAGAAGCTAATTCAGAGGCTGAGCACTACCTGTATTTTTTAGCAGTAAATTACAGTGAAGAAATTTTTATTGTCCTTCGAGCCTTGCTCTCTTCAGAAAAACTTAGAAAACTTTCCGGATACGCTATAAGAAGAATCCGGAACCTTCAGCATTTAGATTGCAAATCTACCAGAGTCCTCCGAGCCACTATAGAAGAACTCGGAGAGTAACATAGAAGAAAAACCACTTCAAGGCACCTATCCGTTGCTTGCCTCCTAAACCAGAACCCCCGTCAATCCGAACCACCCCAGGGCCATAGACGGAGGGGTTAACAACTGGCGACCCTTTAACCAGGATCTTCACGACTCCAGGATTCTTCCAGTCCTCCAGACCCTTTAACCAGGATCTCCACGACTCCAGGATTCTTCCAGTCCTCCAGACCCTTTAACCAGGATCTTCACGACTCCAGGATTCTTCCAGTCTTCCAGACCTGGAACCAGAACCAACACCCAGTTGACCGGCGTGTCACGACTTCGAGTTCGTCACATCCACCCGTGAACCGGTGCGTTACGACTCCAAGTTCTTCACGCCTACTTTTCATCTAGGAACAAGTGGCCAGCCAGACACGTCTTCAGGACACACCTCAAAAGGATTTCGCCATAGGAATCTTGTTAAGTACAAAACTCTTTTTTAAAATAATTTCTAAACATTTGAAAAGTCATTATTATTAACAATTAATATTTAGTATTGAGCCAGAATTAACAAAAAACACAGTGAACACTACAGACACCAGTGATACACTCTTTTATTGAAAACAGTATTGTCACAGTTATTTTCAGTTATTTTTACTATTCTAGTTAGTATAGTATAATTTTATTTAATGTACCAAACATAGTATTACCATACCATCACGTACATTTGAGTGAAATTTTGTTTACATTTTTATTTTTGTTTGCAATCTTTTCAAATTTTCCCCGAGTTAGGCAAATTGTTGTGCATTATTTTTTTTAGATAGTGTAGTTAGGAAAACCCCTTAAGTGATCATTCCATGAATTAAGATCGGTCAAGCAGACCTAATTAGAACATTAATAAGTACCTTCACATATGAGCGATTCAGACGGTGCGCTTTCTGACATCGAAGAATTACCTACACCCATTTTTCCACCTACCCCGCGCCCTTCAAACATATTCCCAAACACACAAGTCAGTATGTCTCAGTCTCAAACCCCCGCCCCAGCATATATTAACTTAGGCAGATTAGTAAATCTTCCTCATACTGTTTTAATTTTTAAGGGGACCATAGATAATCGTTTTGTTGAACCGCGCGTAAGACCTTGGGTTGAGTCTTTAGAGCAACATTTCTTACGCGAGAATATTACCGATGATGATATAAAAATCAGAGAAGCAAAAAGATTTATTGACCCTAAAGAGGGAAATGCCCATGACACAGTCACTTACGTCCCATCAATTAGCGAAGCTATAACATGGGACGATTTTAAACAAAACCTATTAGAATTTTTTAAAGAAATAACCCTTGCACAACCCTTAGCCACATTAGAAGCAGTCTTCCAAGTTAAATGGAAGAAAGAGGAACACGAGGATTTAAACAATTTTATTACACGTACACACAAACTTGTAGGAGAAGCCCTCCGGGCCGCAGAAAATGCATGTGGCATAACTTTTACTTCGAAACAAAGAAATCTAATAGTAGCCACAACCATTTACCAAAACTTACCCGGAGCGCCTAAAAAAAAGTTTCAGGAGTTTTTAAATGTTGACAAACCTGTCAGTGTAGCCATAAACAAAACACGGGAACATCACCCCGATTTAGCAAACCAAACCTACCGAAAGGGTAGAGAAACCCCTGTACAGTATATTCAGCAGCAGCCACAACACCAATACCAACAGCAACAACAACAACAATATAAACCAAGGCAAATACAGGGAACACCCCAGAAACAAGCCCCCCAAACCCAGAATACACGCCCTCCTCCACAGTGTTTTAACTGTGATAGTTTCGGGCATATGATAAGTCAATGTAATTACCCCTCGTATTGCTCCCACTGTCACGAACATGGTCATCGCCGTGGCGATCGCCAAAAGTGTGCTGATAAAGCCCCTGCAGGGTATAGACCCCACTTTCAGAAACCAAACCAACCACGTCCCCAAAACGTATCCCAAAAGTCAACCAATCCCCAGAAACCAGTCCATTCCCAGCCTCAGTCGAACTACCAACCCAATAAATCACGACCACAGGGTCACCCACACTCTTACCCCATGTATAAACCCCAATACAACCAGCAAGGTCAACTAGTTCGGTACGTAGAAGTACCCGGGGAGGAATCATTTTCCCCAGAGAACAGTTTTCAAGAACACCCTTCAGCGTATGATATCCCCGTAGAATATGATCCAGGTCCTCCCATAGAAGACCATGTGATCCCTTTTTTAGACCCTACATTGGAGGCAGCAGTTCAACCTCCTCCCTCCTAAATTACAGTAGTAAGCCCAGATACGCACACAAACTCCCCATCAGGATAATAGGTGCGGACCTCTTAGATTTAATAATAAATTGTAGTACGGATAACCAAGATTTAACTGCTCTCCTAGATACAGGAGCACACGCAACGTTAATTAAGAAACAATGCGTAGATGAATTACTAGAGAGTACAATTATAAATATGAACTTAAGGCACCATCCTGCCAACTTAGAGGAGTTACGGGCACACCCATACCCACATATGGAGAAATTGAGTTATATTTAGAAATTGGAAACGCGGTATACCCCGCGAAATGTTGTATAGTGGACACAGTCGCCACCTTTCAGACAGACATCCTACTAGGGATGGATTTTTTTAACCGGAATCAATGGGAGATTTACCCAGCCGGAAAGTTAGTAAAGTGTCGAAATAGGACACACCATCTCCGCGAGGATGACAGACAACTTAATGCTAATAGACTTAGCTCAGTTCAGATTTCCGAAAGAAATAGGAAACCCCCTCTACTTGATAGCAGATCAAGTCGGCCGGTTGCATCCAGAGGGACAACCGCTCCAGAAATCAGACCCCAGGGTAATCAGTTCCAGTTGTTGAATCCAGTTGGATCAACCCAGCAGTTTCCAGACAGTCAGTTTCCAGACAGTCAGTCCAGCAGTCAGTTTCCAGCAGTCAGTTTCCAGCAGTCAGTTTCCAGTCAGTCAGTTTCCAGTCAGTCAGTTCCAGTCAGTCAGTTCCAGTCAGTCAGTTTCCAGTCAGTCAGTTCCAGTCAGTCAGTTTCCAGTCAGCCAGTTTCCAGTCAGCCAGTTTCCAGTCAGCCAGTTTCCAGTCAGCCAGCTTCAGTTCAGCCAATAAGGCAAATTTTAGTCGCCGAACCAGAATCAGATTCACAATTTTTCATATGCCCTACCGAGCATATAACAGTAGCACCTTATGAGAAGATTTGTTTCCTAGCAAAAGTAGTTAACAGTCAAGGAAAATTATTAGAGTCAGAGCGTACTCTGATTACAGAGAAAAGTAATTTCAAAAGAGATGTTCTTATTGCCCAAGTCCTTAGTCAGAGTCAGAATTCAGCTATCCCTGTTGTTTGTTTAAACAAAGGAGAAAGATCTATAGAATTAACTTCAAATCAGAAAATAGGAACTGTTTCCACAGTAGAAATAGATTCAGATTTCCCCATCAGTACGATAAATCGTGTTTCCAGTTCCTTAGAATTAAAGCCTTCAATATTAAAAGAAGAATATAAGAAATGTCTGAAGCACTCCCTTCAGGAGTCACCAGCTTTACAGGATCCCAAACTAATGGAATCACTTCTCGATTTCCTGATAAGAAATAAAGATGTGATTGCCCTAACCGGAGATCCTCTGGGCCGAACTAATTTGGTCCCTTTTGAAATCAAGTTGGAACCCAATTCCAAACCCATTTTCATTCCTCCCTATCGGGTTCCACATTCTCAGTTAGTCACTATTGAGGAACACATCAAGGACATGTTGGAGCAGGATGTCATTCAGCCTTCAGCTAGTCCCTGGTCCGCTCCTATGATTCTCGTCTCCAAAAAGGACGGAACATCTCGCCCTTGTATAGATTTTAGACGCCTGAATAACATTACCATCCCAGACCGTTTCCCGATTCCAAACATGCAGGAAACAATTCTGAACGTAGGGAAAGCGAATTTTTTTCATCCCTCGATTTAGCATCAGGTTATTGGCAAATGGAGGTCAGTCCCGAATCTCGGGCATTGACTGCTTTCTCCACTAACCGAGGCCATTACGAATTCCAGGTTTTACCTTTCGGAGTCCGAAATGGGCCTGCTAATTTCTCTAGGTTGATGAATATAGTCCTTTCCGACCTATTAGGTGTCGAAGCTCTCGTGTATCTTGACGATATTATCGTCTATAGTTCGGACATAAAAACACACTTTCAACGCCTTCATAATGTGCTATCACACTTGAGAAAAGCACACCTTAAACTGAAGCTTGCAAAGTGCAATTTTTACAAGAATCCCTGGTATACCTAGGATTCCTACTCTCGTCCACAGGAATTAAACCTGATCCAGCCAAACTCGAAGCCCTGGAAAGGTACCCTGTACCCAAGACCATCGACGACGCCCGTGCATTTATTGGTTTTGTCGGATTCTATCGGAACTTTATCCCCAATTTTCGAATATTGCTAAACCCATTACTAATTTGTTCCAGAAAAATTCGAAATTTAACTGGGAATCCGATCACCAACATGCCTTTGAAACTTTAATTAATAAACTAACCTGTCATCCCATTTTACAATATCCTGATTACACAAGACCCTTCATCATAGCCACAGATGCTTCCTCCTATGGACTAGGAGCCGTCCTGTTACAGGACGTAGACGGTGTGGAATTACCCATTGCTTATGCCAGTCAACTTCTCTCTGCACCTCAACGGAATTATTCCACTACGGACCGAGAGGCCCTAGCGGTATATTGGGCTTTGAAAAAATTCCGAAATATCGTCTATGGCTACGATGTAACCATCAAGACTGATCATAAGCCACTCACGTACCTCTTCAAGGACAAGCTACTTGAAGGACGATTGAGTAGATGGGCTCTGTTGATTCAGGATTTTGCAGCGAAAATCGTATACAAACCGGGAAAACTGCAAGTTATTCCAGACGGATTGTCGAGACTCAAGCCCGACCCGAGTGAATAAAATAGGACTTCTTCCTGTGTTCGACTACGAGTGTCTGCAATACTCCCAACAACAGGACCAACACACCCAGAACCTTCGGGCGCGCCTGGAACAAAAGGAACCATCGAAGGTAAAAGAACAGTACAACCTCAAAGATGGGCTCGTACATTTCAGGAACGAAGATGGAAACGACCTCGTGGAGATACCAAAGGATCTCGTTGATATAGCCATTGGACTTTGTCACGACTCACCTTTTTATGGACACATGGGGCCGGATCGCACCATCAAAAGTCTTTTGGAGCGATACCATTTTCCCGAGATGAACAGAACGGTACATGAATACATCGCCGAATGTCCGTCGTGTTTAAAGCATAAGGGCAACGTACCATCCACCGCTCCAATGCATAAATATCCAGTATGCCAGAGGCCCTGGCAAAGAACTGGAATGGATATACTGGGACCATTTCCCAAAACATCAAAGGGAAATCAGTACATCATTGTGTTTACGGACCACTTCTCGCGTTACAGCGAAGTAGCCGCCATTCCAGATCAGACCTCGGAAACTGTGGCAAGAGCCCTAGTGGAACGCGTCATCCAAAACCATACCACTCCTTCCATCCTAATCTCGGATAACGCCCGTAGTTTCACTTCCAAACTGTTCGAGTCACTTTGTAACATGTGTAGAATTAAAAATACACACATTGTGGCATACCACCCGCAGGCAAACGGCTTAGTGGAAAGCACAATCGAAAGATCTTGGAAGCCCTGCGCCACGTTGTCGATGCATCCTCCCGTACATGGGATGATTCCCTTCCCATGGTACAAACAGCCATCAACAATGGCTATAATGTGTCCATCGGGGACACCCCTCATTTCGTTCTATATCACTACGACAAGCGTCTACCTTTTGATTTGCCCGACCAAACCGACCCGGCAGTCCTAACATCTTCCGAAATGGCAGAAGCAAATCAGCAACTAGCTGAACGATCTTTCAAGATTTTTGACATAATCCGCTATGCCCTCGACCAACGAAACCAACAGATGGAGCAAGAACAACATAGGCGTCATCCCCGTCAACGGACTATAATCGTTGGTATGCGATGTTATCTGAAGAGCGTGAAACCGCCAGGGGCTCATCGCAAATTATACCCGAAATGGGATGGCCCATATAGGATTATGAAAGACCTCGGAAAAAATCGTTATGAAATCCTCGACCTCCGGGATCATTCCAAACTAAAGATCATTCACGCTGACAATTTGAAGATAGCTTCCGAGCAACACCTTCCCAAAAAACAGCTGCCAGGCGTTCGAGCCGCCTATCCTTCAAAAGGTCAAGATATTAACAAATCGGGCAGGGATAAAAAAACTGAAGTAGTCACCGCGGGAACCGCTACCCATGACGAAGATTGGTACCTCGTAATACCACCATTACTCGAGGCAATCTCTGAACAAGAGGACCCAGAGCCAAGCGTCCCATCGGACCCAGACCCTGGAGAAACCCCTTCGAGAGAATCACTCAGTGGAACTCCACCATCTCCTCCAACTCCACCATCTCCTCTGTCACCACCCTCGCCGATTGATGATCGACGCACGGACCCGACATACCGCCCGCAAATGCATCACCCACGTGAACTAGAACCTTCACATAAGAAACGAACCCGCTCAGAATCCGAGCTCAACGGTCGACCCCCATTACCACCAAAACGAGGCCGACCCCTTCGCCCACAAACACACAAGTATCCACACAACTACCCCCAGCTCCGTATAACTTAAGGCGTAGAAATGAATAAAATTGTCCCCCTTATAATTTTCCAAATTATTTACTCTTGTAGACCTAGCATTAAAATTTCTACCGGAGTTGTTATAGAAAAACTTGCAGAAGGTAAATTTTTGAAAGGGCATGCAGACCTTTATATAAATTTGCAACCCCCTGCTAGAATTAAAATCAATCTCCTTCAGATACAAACCCAATTAGAAACGTTTGAAAGTAAAGTCCAAAATTCTTTCCAAGGAAAAGATCAGATTAGTCGCGTTCTGTTAGAAAATACCCTCGAAAATATTCAAACTACAGCACGCGCCCTATCAGAAATATTAGCCTTACCATGGATACAAACTGAAACCAAAAATTCCGAAAACTTTAACCAAAGAAGTAAAAGGGGACTGATAGATATAGGAGGGAAACTGTTCAAAGGTTTATTCGGATTAGCAACCGAAGAAGATATTAAAAGAGTTGAACTTAAATTGAATCTCTTCGCTCGGAATCGACAATATAATGGACACATGTTAGAACAAACTATTAGGTCATTACACGAAAACAATCGCTTCCTTCACTCCCTTTCGGACAGATTCACATACCTTGAATCAAAGCTGGGCACTTGCGTTTTTTTTTTGCGGTACTGCGGTACTACCGCACTACCAAACCGGTACCGCATAACGCAGTACCGCAAAAAATGCGGTAGCGGTACTGCTGTACTTTCAGCGATCCTTTGCGTTATGCGGTACCGGTTTGGTAGTGCGGTAGTACCGCAGTACCGCAAAAAAAACGCAAGTGCCCAGCTTTGCTTGAATCCATGTTAGCTCAATACAAAGAACACAAACGATATCTAGAATTAATAGAAATAATGAACATACAAGTAACCCTAATCGATAAATACTGACAACGAATAACTACGATTCATTCCAAGGTTTTGCGTGCAACCCAGCTAGCCCATGGAAAAATCACTCTTTCCACCCTAATACCATGGGAAATACTCCAGTCCTTGATTCACACCGCCCAGTCACAATTAAAATTATCACCCATATTCCCACTCAACCACACTAATTACCCTCAATTTCTAGAATACACCTGGACTGTACATGGACCACGCCCCTACACATACCTCATAATTATACCATTTTTCGATTTCCTCACTTATGACGTATATAGATTTCACCCTTTCCCAACACCCTACCAAAATAACTCTAATGTCTATCGATTGTATTTACCCACCGTACCACCTTACCTTTTCCTCACCAAAGATCTATCAGCTTATTCTATGATGTCAGATAGCGACGTCCGGCATTGCCGATTCCCGCAACCAAATAAACAACTCATCTGCCCTCCACTCAAACCAGTTATTCTTCCCACTACTACGTCTTGCTTTATCGATTTAATTCGTGACCGGCATGCCCCCGTATGTTCATTTAAAAAATTTAATTCCCCTAAAACCATCCAACTACGAATTGGACCAGACATCTGGGTTTCCTTCGCGAACAGGACTGCCGCTACCCTCGAGTGTCCATCAAATTATTCCCTCATTACAATCCCTATGATTATTCGGCTACCAATTGGTTGCTCCTTGCGTTCAAAAGCCCTCCAAATATACAACCCGTATAAGGTTACCCTTAATAACTCATACCCATTTCCGTCGCAAATTAAATTTAAACCCGTCATAGAGATCTTAAATCTCCATAAAACCTGTAACCATCCTACCCGAACTGCATGCCCCCTGAATGGAATGATCAATTGAGCCGGTTTAAAATTTCGGATGATAACCAAAACAACCTCTTACAAATACTACAACCGGTAACCATTTTCTCAACATCTGCCGTTAGTATCATTATTGTGTGTGCTATTATCCTCGGTATATTGTGATGAAAAGATCATTCTGGGAACAAAGAAAACCCAGTGACACGGAACATGAAACTATTTATGCACGACCAAGAGTGCATACCCAGACCACGTGAACTAGACTTAAACCACCCGACTTATGTTGTATATATAAATCTGTATTATAAAACCAATAGTTATCATCTAGTTAGCCTTAGTTAGGATGTTACGTTATTATATTAATATCATTCTAGAGGGAAGAGCCCTGTAAAAATGAACCATAAATAATTCCCATATTCCTATATTATCTTATCCTTCATGTAATTCTTGTATTCATTTATATAGTCTGTATCCATTGTAAGAAAAAGTATCCATTTTAAAAATTCATGTGTTATATGGTTCATGTATAATCTTATATATTTAACTTTATATAATGCCTATACTCATATGTATGTACGTGTGTGTATTCATTTTTACATAAGGACCAAAATCGCCCAACGCGAGTTTGGATAAAATATTAGATTCGCTTTCTACTTTGCTAAATAATTGGTGACCTGTTGTTTTTTAAAATCTCATAATCATTTTTTAGATTTCGCTTAATAAGGAATCCTGTTGAGCTTTGCAATGTTCACATTTTGTATACACTCTCTTTCGTTATAAACAATGAGATCATGTCTTGCCTAAGCATTAAAATTGTACATCTTAAACCTTAAAATTTCACTCATATGCATATTTTAGTGTAAAGATGCATAGTCCGATTTCCACTTTTAGTTAACTTGGCAGATCATGATAACATCAGATCTGAAAAGTCGCGGTTTAAGATAAAATATGGTTTCGTCTTCAAATATTTTGTTTACTCGTTCAAGCCTTACCACAGCTAAAAAATTTACTTATTTTCAAATAAATTGTGCAAAAATAATACAGCCTTCTTAGCATTTAATAATAATAATGTTAGCAGTTTTTGGGTATATAAACCCATTCAAATTAATCCATTGTAATTCAGAAGCTAATTCAGAGGCTGAGCACTACCTGTACATTTTAACAGTAAAATTACAGTTGAAGCTAGTTTTTACCTTATCCTTCGAGCCTTGCTCTCTTCAGAAGAACTTAGTCATTAAACTTTCCGGATACGCTATAAGAAGAATCCGGAACCTTCAGCATTTAGATTGCACATCTACCAGAGTCCTCCGAGCCACTATAGAAGAACTCGGAGAGTAACATCGAAGAAAAACCACTTCAAGTCACATCCGTTGCTTGCCTCCTAAACCAGAACCCCCGTCAATCCGAACCACCCAGGGCCATAGACGGAGGGGTTAACATATATATATATATATATATAATATATATATATATATATAATTTTTCTTTATTTAAAACAAGTTTGAAATGTATCTACTTTGCAAACAACATGAGCAAAATTAAACGATAAATATTTTATAATTTTTTAAGATAGATAAATAGATATATACAGTATGTCCCACAAAAAAGTACACCCAACTTTAGATTGTACTACTACAAAAATTGAGATATTTTGGATCTGTTTGTTTGATTTAATATAGCAAATTATTCTTTGTTAACGTTCAAATTTCATGTTTAAACGAATTAGTGTTTAAGCATCTGCTTTTAACTGAAGAGTTAAATAATGTGTGTGCTATCGATGTAATGAAAAGACAAATACATAATAATAGATACTTTAACATAATTTTAATAAGATACAAAGCAGATTTTCTTTATTCCTTATTACAAAAGTTATGCTTAGTTTCGTTTTCTTTCAACATGACCGCCATTCCTATCGATACAAATCTGGAGTCGAGCTCTCATCTTCCCCATCACTCTTTTGATAAGATCTGGACTGCCTTTTAACAAGTTGATTTCAGCTGTGATGCGAGTCCTCAAATCATCTAAATTGATAGGTTGTGATGCAAATAATCTATTTTCAAATGACCCCATAAAAAGTAATCAAACGGGATCAAGTCAGGGCTTCTGGGAGGCCATTCAATGTCATGGCCTGTAGCAATTACTCTTTGGTGGAAGACTTCCTGCAAGCGTTCCTTCACGATAACTCTCCTGTGAAAAGGAGCTCCGTCTTGCACCCACCAAATACGATTAAATCGGTTTCCATAAGCAATACGTATTTGTGGAAGGATTTCTCGGTCTATCATTTCTAGGTAAGCTTCACCATTTAGATTACCATCGTAAAAGACCGGGCCAATTAACGCTCCATTAACGCACAGTCCTACCCAGAGAGACAGTTTTTGTCTAGAGTTATTCTTTTCGTAGATATGATTTTCAGGTGGATTTTTTGGTGCATATTGACGGCAGATTTGTCTGTTCACTAGACCATTCATAAAAAAGGCCGCCTCATCTCCAACCACTAATTGTTCCGTGAATCTTTCTGGTTTTTCAAGAAACCAATGGCGGTCATGTTGAAAGAAAGCGAAACTAAGCATAACTTTGTAATAAGGAATAAAGAAAAATCTGCTTTGTATCTTATTAAAATTATGTTAAAGTATCTATTATTATGTATTTGTCTTTTCATTACATCGATACACACATTATTTTTTCATTGACCAATTTTGCGCAATCCATTTTGTTGTACCCTTCAGTTAAAAGCAGATGCTTAAACAACTAATTCGTTTAAACATGAATAAATTTGAACGTTAACAAAGAATAATTTGCTATATTAAATCAAACAAACAGATCCAAAATATCTAAATTTTTGGAGGAGTTAGTACAATCTAAAGTTGGGTGTACTTTTTTGTGGGACATAAACTTTCTGTACAAATTGTAATGGGGGATAGACAACACCAAGACAAACCCTTTTCGTCTATAAGTGTGTGTCCGCTGACGTCACCATTCGGCGCGAGAGGGCGCCGCTGCAATTGGCTAAAAGGTGAAGTGGGCTAGACTCGCGCTTGCCGCGGGCATTCTTAAATCGGACGTAGTACGCGTAACATGGAGCGCTTCGTGACTGCTGAGATGGCTGTATAGTGTTTCACTATAGATGTATAGATGTATATAGTGTTTTACAATAGATGTATATAGTGTTTAACGATTAGAAACATATAGCATTAACTTGAACTTCATTAAACTTGAAATTAGCCAAAACACAATCCGACGAAACAAATAACGTAGTTAGCCTACACATAATTCAACCAACCATAGAAAACAGAATTATAGAAAACCAATTAGGTTTTTATGGATAACTAGTTTATCTTGGCATAAGTTTACTATAATTATATATATACACATTCTTTTAAACATCTTATGATAGGTATATGTAAATATATATATATATATATATATTATTTATTTTTCATATAACATTTAATTTTATTTTAGTGTTTATTTATGCAGTGTTTAGTTAGCCTCTTCATTTAAACTATAACATTTATAGTGCTGCAGTTAAACCATCCTTAAAATGGCAGAGTTTGTGCCGAATTGGAAAGGTTTTCACTCCGCCTTAGACCCACAGTTTAACGTGGATTCAGAATTACATCTCGTCGATTGCTCACTATTTCATCGAGATAATTAGGACCTGCATTGTCTACATCGATTCCATCTGTGTTTATATATATATATATATATAAGGGTTGACAAATATACACGATTATTATGATTCATTCTCGAAAACTATGGGGGATAGAAAATTCTGAAACCTGAATCAGCATCAAAAGTTCTATAAGAAACACCAAATAGTTTTCGTTGTACCCTAGTGTAATTTCTCGCCGAATTGGAAATAACTTGTAAGTAAAAATATAATATAAGGGACTACCATAGAAATGTAAGTGTCTATAATTTATTCACAAGAAACACGATTTTATATATATATGTTACTCGTCCGATCCCGTTATAGCGGATTGGTACACGTCATAGCTCCACCCAGCTACACCGGCAGCCAATCACTACGAACATCTGGTCTTTTGGGGCGGAGCTTGGCGATTGTGCATATAAAAGGGGCTATTTTTCAGTTGGGAGTAACTAGCTATTTTCGCGTCAGTGAATAATCATTCCCTCCACCATGGACCTGTACGTCTCCCCAGACCTGTATGAAGAAAGTGACGCTGCAGCATTAACGACAATTAGTCTTTTTAACGCGATTGACCGTGATGAATTATTCCCAACGCAAACCGTAGAAGATATTTGCAGTGACGCTCCTTACAACCCGACGCAAGGGACTACCATAGAAATGTATGTGTCTATAATTCGATTTTATATATACAGTACTGGCCAAATTATTAGGAATTTTTTAAAAATTTAATTTTTGGTATAAAATGTTAAATTAAACCAATTTTAAACGTTGAAAAGTTATTTATTTCTACACAAGAATACATGGTCATTATTTAGCAATAGTTTAGTCCTTAGTTTGACCCACCTTAGCTGCCATAATGGCTGCGACACGCTTCGGCATGCCATGAATCAATTTTTTGCATAATTCTTTAGTCGAACGAAGCGTGTTTGTCCGTCAGTTGTCGTTTGGTTGTCGTGCGATGCGGGTGTGTTTCTTTCTTTTACGTGTCATTGTAACTACCATTTAATTTAAATAGTGTATTTACCCAATTTCGGCAATTATTTGTTACAGTTTTTAAGTGAATTTGAAAATGGGGCGAAAGAATGACTTGAGTCCACGGAAAATTGGGCAAATACAGGTTTTATTAACTTCTTCTACATTAAACAAAAGGAAATCGCTGCCAAACTCCATGTTTCACCACAGTCAGTACTTCGTATTAAGAAAAAAATGGTATTTGGAGAAAATGTAGGCCCCAAAAGGGTTGGAAGATGCGGCAGAAAAAGGGTAACGACTCAAGAACTGATAGACAGATTGCAATTTTGTCTCTTAGAAATAGAAGAGCTACTTGCAAAAACATTTCCAGTAGTCTAGCGGCTGATGGCATCAATATTAGTCGTAGAACAGTCAACAGGAGGCTTCTAACTGCAGGCTTCAAAGCCTACCGCCCAAGGAAGAAGCCCAGGCTCACTGAGGCTATGAAGAAGGCACGTTTTGCATGGGCAAAGGAACACATTAACTGGACTAGTGAGGATTGGGAACAGGTAAGAATAATATTTAACATTAAATAGAATGTTAATAGAGTAAATACAGTATGCATAGAAGTGTATTTACAGTACGTGATAAAACTGCAGTAAAAATATCTGTAAAGCAGCAAGTCATACTGTACTTCGTTTTAGCTGTACTTCATACGCTATGCACTGACTCTTTCACAGGGCTTTCTTTGATTGCAGGTGGTGTTCTCCGATGAGTCAACGATTGCCGTGCTTGACGATCGTGTTCAAAGTGTAAGAAGGAGGCCTGGAGAAGAATTTTTGCCTGAGTGTCTGATGAAAACGGTGAAATTTCCACAAAAGATCATGGTTTGGGGAGCAATTTCTGTGCATGGAACTAGTCGTTTGAGCATTGTTGAGGGGAATATGAACCAAGTCAAGTATATAGAAGTACTAAGAAGACGTCTACTGCCTCAAATAAGGGAATGGTATGGTAATAGACGTTGGATTTTTCAACAAGACTCAGCTCCATGCCACACGGCAAAGTCGGTTAAAAAATGGTGTCATGAAAATAGTGTTCGGTTGCTCCCATGGGCTGGAAATTCTCCAGACATGAACCCAATCGAAAGTTTATGGTGTATTTTAAAGGACGTAATCCATGAAACGCCGATAACAACAAAACACCAACTCATAGAGCGACTTATTCAAGTCTGGTTTCACTCTACACGTATTAAGGAATTATGCAAAAAATTGATTCATGGCATGCCGAAGCGTGTCGCAGCCCTTAAGGCAGCTGAGGGGGGTCAAACTAAGTACTAAACTATTGCTAAATAATGACCATGTATTCTTGTGTAGAAATAAATAACTTTTCAACGTTTAAAATTGGTTAATTTAATATTTTATACCAAAAAATGAAATTTTAAAAAATTCCTAATAATTTGGCCAGTACTGTATATATGGATGGGTTGTTGTATCTCGTCAAATAGATACTCGCCAAAAAATTTTATGTCAATGTTATTTGGTTTTACCTCTTATCCCCATTATGCTAAAATCGAAATTTTTTTATGGCAATCAATGTTATTCCTCGAACCAAAGATATCTTCACATAATGGGGATCTGTCTGTATACTCTGTATATGTTTTAAAAGAATGAACATTATTCCTTTAAGGTCCGATGAGGATTTGACACGTGTTATACAATCTTTTGAAGAATCTCGGAATACGGAGGATATACTGAACAGTCAGCAATGTCACACATCCTCCACCATGGACCTGTACGTCTCCCCGGAATTGTATGAAGAAAGTGATACTGCAGCATTAACCGCAATTAGTCTTTTCAATGCGATTGACCGTGGCGAATTATTTCCAACGCAAACCGTTGAAGATATTTGCAGTGACGCTCCTTACAACCCGACGCAGGGGACTACCATAGAAATGTAAGTGTCTATAATTCGTTTTTATATATATATAGAGTTGTAGTATCTCGTCAAATAGATACTCGCCAAAATTTTTTATGGCAATCAATGTTATTTGGTTTTACCTCTTATCCCCATTATGCTAAAATCGAAATTTTTTATGGCAATCAATGTTATTCCTCGAACCAAAGATATCTTCACATAATGGGGATCTGTCTGTATACTCTGTATATGTTTTAAAAGAATGAACATTATTCCTTTAAGGTCCGATGAGGATTTGACACGTGTTATACAATCTTTTGAAGAATCTCGGAATACGGAGGATATACTGATCAGTCAACAATGTCACACCGAAATAATGTAAGTGTTTTTCGATCTTTTTGGGATAAGAAGACACAATATATTTTCATAAATTTATTAAATGAAAGAAATCAGTACAATAAACAACTACAGAATATATCGTTACAAATATACGAACAAAAACATTATAATATACAACGAGTACGTACAATTGGAAAACGGATTTTTATCTGTCTGCATACCATTTCATCGTTTCGGCGAGTGTGACACGGGTCAAATAAATTTAAAAAATTTATAAATTCTTTATCACTTGACATATGCTGAGAAATGAGACGCAGTACATTCCGCAAACATTAGTAAAATATCCTTGTATGCGAAATGGGTTCCATACAACTTCGGGAATATGTAACAGCGAGAAATTTTACAATAATAGGGTCACTCCAGGGTTGAGTACCGAGTGAATCAAAATAGTACAGGCGCTGTCTATTTTTAAAATAGCGATCCAGTGAATCCCTTCATTACCGATGACATCTGTGTTCACAATAAGACTACCGCATTCTCGCGTACTTGGCAAACTCGATGTTTCATTCTTCGCAAACACTCCGATAAATTTGGAACGTGTGACTCGTTCCATTACTTTCTGAAGTGTATTAGCATCCATTTTAAAAGTCAGTGATAACGCTCCTAAATCTATCTACTTCTATTAGGGCTTGCGATTCGAGATATACTAGTACACTAATAGGAGCGTCTATAGGCTTGGCGAATTCCAGCCGCACTGAGATGTTTCCGCTCTGCTGTGGGGTTAAATGGGTATTTACGCTAGCAGATAAGTCAGGTGTAATGTCAAACGGATAAAGGTTAAATTGATCAATGAATTCTTCCTGCGTTACCCCATTACCAAGCTCATCACAATCACCTGCAATATGGGTCAGATTACTATAGGCTCTGGCACAAAGAGGTAACACAGCGTCTGATGAATAGTCCGTACCCATTGTTCCACCCAAAGCAGTGCCATTAACGTATAGAGTTATATTTTTAAGTCCGAAATTCTCGAATTTAAAGGCACTTTTATATTTTCCATTCACCGAAGCGTGGTCCTGCATGCCGATTAATATCCTTTTAGGAAGATTTCCCAGGGCAATGTTTTCTATCTGCTTCGATGCCAACCCTGCAGGAACCGTATATAGTTTGATCTGCACTCTGTTAATAGGATATTTCACTGTAGCGTTTAGTAAATTTTTCTCAATTCTAGTTGTTTTGGTGAACTTAATTTCACTCGCCGTACGCGGAGGTATGTGTCCATAATGTGAACCACAACGGGCTTTGCACCCTCCTCTTGATCAGCATCCAGATTTAAGCAGATCAGGACTCGTGCGGGTGAGCTTTATTTTCATATCCACCCCGTTGACAAGCAACTTCTCCTGGAAAGTGAAATCTGTGTGCAACCGTCCAAAACACTCGTATATTTTCTTTTTAGAATTTTTAAATTTATCCTTTATACTACTTTCATCTTTAGTTTGATAATATCCCTCGGCACTTAAAAAGGTAGCCTTCGCTTCTTTGGAAAAGTTGGACATTTTCCAGATAGGCTCGTAGATGATAGTACCCCGTGCCTGCCGATATGTTGGTCTGATTTAAATATACGTCACACTGGTTGAATATGGAGTGCAGAAAGTTTGTTTCAGGGTATACAGCATATTTGTCATCGCAGACCGTTCCATCAGAATGGGCTATACGTAGCTTAGCGTACATGTGCACACAGCTTGGATCAAAAAAGTAAGGACCTGAGCTGGGTATCACGAATTCTATAGGTGCACTCGGGGAACTAATTGTGTTTAAAGGGTTAATTGTAATAAAGTCACTGTGCTCAATAGAAACTTGGGTTGGAGGTAGCTCAAAAAGGGACAGCTCCGATTTACAGCATTGTGAACTACATGGGTGGATGAAGCGTGCCATGGCGAAATAGTGACTCCTCTCTCGACAAGTGGTAAACAAACTATGATTCATGAGATCAATGTCCTTAGCTTATATCAGTCAAAAAAGTGGTCAACCATAGGTTTCATTCGCTTACAGCACTTCTTTTTTGATAGCCTTTTACGTTTAATACCACGTGACCCCTTCTTCTTCCGGGGAGCCCTCTTCTTCCCGCCACCACGCATTTTTCTCTTTGCATCTTTGATGATTTCGTCCCGTGTACGCTTTAAATGTTTTTTTAGAGCCTCTTTAGGTTTAGCCCCGGCCAATATGTCTTCTGCAGTGTTAATACCTGATTGCAGCGCTTTCCTTCCAAGGTATCTGGCACCCCTCTTCAGCAAAGGAACAGCCGTACGTAGTATGGATGAAAAAATGGACCCAAGTCCACTACCGCGCTGGTATCGCACCCCTCGATAGACGGTGAAAGGCTTTCTATCCATTATAACTCAGTGCGTCGAAGTGTAGCTTCACTGTTAAGCTCCCGTTACCGAATGGGAAGTTTTCACCCTCAATCGTTCTTATATATATTGAGATATTGGTTATTAAATTAGTTGCGACATTCACATAATGGGGTCTGTCATATGTAATACTCAAACTCCTTCCTCTATGGTTGGGGATGTGACAATGCGCAGCAGGCGTGCCTGGGTATCCCCAACAAACTGGTGCTCCACTATATTACTGTAAATATAGCACATGTCTGGGGACCTTTCAGCCAATTTCTCCATCTTCAATTGATACATTAATCTGGACAAGTCATGCTGTGTCTCGTGAAATGTGTCTCTTTGGAAGGCTGCGCTATATCGGCCATTGGATAGAATTTGGAACTTTCTATGGTCTTTAATACGTCTGTTAGTCTTTGATTTTAGGATTAGTGTATGTGCAGGGTTGTTTACGATTTCGTATACTAAATCATTCGTAAGGTTTGAGTTTCTTAAACTTACGTTTAAGCCTCTCACAACATCCTCGGCCGAACCATATTGACCCGGTCCTAGTCTTACTTCTGTACTGTAATACCGTGCAATCTTAGTCCGAGCGATACGCATAGTTTCATCCATAGCTACCCCAGCTTTTTCACACGTCAATGTCTCTAAGAATCGTAAAAACGGTTTCTTTATGTTCAATATTTAAAAAGATGGTGTCCAGCTGAATTTCGCATATCCCCACCTCATACGAATCACGACCCAATTCAATGTGCTTGTGGAGTTCTGTTACAAAGTTGGCTAGTGTGTTGTTAGGGTGTACAGACAGGGACGAGGAGGACGGGAGTGTGACGTAGAAATGGTTAGGAGCCATGTTGCATACTATTTAAGCTTCATTATTGCATCAGCTTTTATATAGGTGTTGAAGCTTTCTGGGTACCCTAACCATTTCACCAGGTACATTTTTCTCTTTCCTGAACCTTTGCTTCCTAAAATTTTCTCAATTTTAAACATTTTTTCCTAAATTAAACGCAACTTTCTGCAATTCCTCGCGGTAAAAGCCTCCTGAGATTTCTTCTCCATTCATCTTCAATGTAATACATCATTATCTCACCTTTAGGTCTCATAGCCCTAACTTTAAAAATCTCGCGTGTCCATCCTTGCTCAAAACCCTTTGCGAATTTGTTCCCCGAACGCGACAGCCTTACATAATCATTGATTTTGAAGCGCGCAGTGTGTGGTGGTGGTGGTGGTGATCCATCTCTCTCGGGAGCGTACCTCTTTCTAGAACTTCGTTAGGTGTTGTCCCAATCGTGCGATGGTGTGAGCGGTTGTAGGATGACGCCAATGATTCCAGAATGTCTAGAAATCTGTGTTTTTTATGTGTAAAATAACGGTGCATGCGTTCCTTTATGGTGCGCTGAACTCTTTCAGCTAAAGAAGCCTTATGTATAGAATTGGTTGTGTAATAGCTGATATTAAACTCTGTCAACATGTTCTGAAAAGCACGGCCTATAAATTCCTTCCCCATATCCGTACAAAAATAGCCAGGAACCCTGTTTTCTTTTAACATTAGCGTTTTGGTGGCTTTAGCAACTGTTTCAGGTGATTTATTTTTCAGAGGAACTAGCCACAGATATCTAGAGAATACGTCTATTATGAATAGAATGTAGCGGTAACCATCGTTATACACAGAATATCTTTGCATGTCTGTTAAATCTGCTTGCCAAATAGAATCAATCGAGGAAGCCGTTGTCTTGGCTGTTTTAAACCTTTTTCTCACAGGCTTATGAAGCGTATAAGCGTCCTGCTCCCTCAAAAATCTTTCAACATCTTTTTTCCTACTCCGTAAACACTTCTGTACAGTCTATCTATGCCGCCGTAAGAGGATGGGTTAGAAACGTCATAATAGCGTTTAGTTAATACGTTAGCATTTGCGTATTTTAGAGGCACGTGGGTAGGGTTGGTTTAACCTCTTCTTGCTCCTCTTCAAAGGTGTTACCGCGGGGGTGACGGCGTCTTCAATTGTGTCACATGCGTTGCATGTTCCAAGTCTTTTAACCTGTTCAGATTTCCTATCAACGTTTTAGGGACATTTATTTGTTGTAGTCTTGCTTTAATATGCTTCCAGCCTGATGGTGATGGCCTATCCCACTTTCTCACCAGATCATGGACAATGTCTACGATATTCGATCCTGTACCTTTGATCCTTCCACAATGATCTCGCCTGTATCGGTCCATTGTATGGCGGGATCCTCATTCAATAGATTATAAAGACTTAAGCCTTTACTCCTCAATGTATGTGGGAGGGTGCTTTTTAATACATGTTCGATATGTTGTGTGGCTAATCTTTTTGGTTGGTCAGCTGTATCGTCGGGCTCAGATCCTATGTCGCCATGTCCATCGTCCCCCGTGCTGTGCCTAATAACCACAGGAATCTCTGTAGGGCTCTTATAATTTTCGTACTCGTGAAGAAATTTCTGCAGAGCTTCTTGGTATAAGATTCTTTTCTCATCAGGTGTTTTTTCACTGTTTAATAGAGCTAGCAATTCGCTTTCCATTCTTTTAAGTCTGCTTTTACGGGGATCTAGATCCGTGTCTGGATTCCTTTGCAGTGAAGCGTACACCTCGTGGGGAATCACTACCACTTTCTTCATTATATTAATCTAGTCAGTAAAGGACCCAAAACTGAAAATAAGATGGGGAGAAATGACCCTCCTGTTTGTACAATAATTCGTTTTTTCTTCGCTACAGTTTGACTTTTACGAGCGAGTGCACGTATTATGTTCTTGTAGCGGCGTAGGCGAGCCTTCTGATGGGTTTTCATTGATACATTGCAATTTATAACGTTGACAGATTTCACAGATGCATTTTAAAAAGTCGGCGTCGATATTTTTAATAAACATCTGCATTGCCCGGGGCAGTCGATGATAGATTTTTATTAATTCACGGTATTTCTTTAGTCTCTTTGTCATTCTGGAATATACACCGTTTCAGGCTCGTTTGGAAATATATTCGTTCGCAGAAGCACTCTAAACGTGTTTCGCGGATGAAGGTCGCAAAGCAAATATCCGTAACGCGTGCTTGTAGCTTCTTTATAAACTTCCAAAAACTCCTTACGCTGATTCGGGAACATTTGATTGGCTAATACCCCAATTTGTGATACATCTCTACGTTGCGCGAATAAAACTAGATATTGCGTATTTAACGACACATCGCGCATGTATCTATTTTTGAAAAATAGATTCTGATTGATGAAGAACACGCTTATGTTAAGATGGTGGGAGAATACTGTAAATGTCTCGGCAAACGTTTTATCCATCTCCAACATGAGATCGTCAATTACGATGATTGTATGTTCATTTCCCTTTAACGAATTAACGTCATATACGCCTTTGTGGAACAAAATATCATCTTGGTACTCGTTGAACACTGATTGATACGTCGAATAGCACCATATAACTTTATGCACAAATTTAGAGAACATCTCTCCCTTTTCTTTAATGATTTTAAGCATAAACACAGTTTTACCGCATCCTGTAGGTCCAGATATAATACATGTGGATGGGCTCGTGAATCTGAATTTTTCTACAGAGTCCATTTCTAACACGTCACACTCCTAAGCGGGTCATTTACAAAATATTACAAATTTTGAGTGCTGTTCCTTATATTTTGCTTTCTTCTCCACAGAACCGTGAATGACGATGAGGTAGAGCACCCCATCATTGACATTACGGATGACCTCGACGACAGTGTAGTTGTGATCTCCTCCCTGCCAACGAACCCTCACCAGCGATACCGGTAGCACGTCCAAAGCGGAGGTGTGAGAACCCCACGTCAGGTATAAAGCGCCCGAAATACGCCCTGTTGCAGCGGTAATAGATCCCCAACCCTCAACCTCTTACGCAACAAGCCCCCCAGCAGCACCTCCGCTAATATATCCACTAATTCATCTGCCGCCCCCCGTTCTGTTGAGGATGCTATAACGCTGGAATTGGTGCGATCCGCAGCCCCCACCCCAGCCTTGACTAGAAATCGGTATAGAGTCAGGGTCGACCCTAGAGCCATGTATAGCAATGGAATTGAGCGCGGGCTACGCCGGGTTGTACAGCATATTGTAGAGTTTGCTCTTCAGAATCGCGACGAGCGTGAAGTCAGGACGAGTCTGTCCTTTGGATTCGGGTCAGATGACGGTGATGTAGACGATTATTGGGTGATAGTGCCATTTAGACGTTTGGCGGCTGAAGATGTAGAATATATATTAGGACGTATAATGCAAGCCTCCCAAAGTAGTATAGCCTTTAATATGGACAACTTCACGGTAAATATTGACCGTGTATTCCGTGTTGCGGGTCATAGTGCCATACCGTACACTCTTAACTTCAATTCTCCGACTATTTACCGAAAGCATATAAACGTCGATCGTGGTTGCGGCTTTATAGCAGTACTCTTAGCACGTATGTTTACTGTACAAAATACACGGACTCAAAAAATTTGGCTGCCTACGGTCGTGGAGCGTGCCCGTAAACTAGCTGTAGACTGTGAACTTGAATTTGACTGTAATATGGGTCTGAAGAGCTGAGAAGGGTAGAACAGGAAATGAATGTCCGCATAGTTGTATTTGGGTTGGATGATCGTCGTAGGACTGTGTATGTTTTTAAAAGCTGTGTGAGAGATCGTACAAGACCCCTACTTATTTTAGGATTGTCAGGGACAACGTATCTCCCCATCCGTAATATAAGGGGCTTTACGCGAGTTATGACAAAAGTCGAAAATATGGGAGACATCATGATTTGTGTAAGGGGTGCCTCGAGTTTGCGGATGATATAGTGAGACATTGTAAAGAATGTCACATGGTATGTGAGCAGTGTAAAAGCACCAAATGTGAAAGCCGTGTAGTTGAAGCTGAGAAGAGAGACTGTGATGTGTGTAGACGCATTTTTCAATAATAGCTTTTGATTTCCATAAATCAATTGGCACGTGCAGGAAAATGAGAATCTGTGAATGTGGTATGTTTCACACAATGGATAATTGGGGGAAATTTAAGCACAAGTGTGACGTAATTCACTGTCCTACATGCCAGGAGGAATATAAGGCGGATGGAGTAAAGCATGTATGTTATATGAAAGATGCTAAGCCTAAAAATAACCCTTGTATAACTGTATACTACGATATAGAAACATATACGAACGCTGAAACCAAAGAGGTAATTCCACATTTACTTGTGAGCCAGACCATCTGTGATGAGTGTATGGGTATCGAATGTGACGAGTGCCCCAAATGCGGTAAACGGACAAACGTTTTTAAAACGAATGTCCGCGATAGTCCTGTGAAACTATTTGTGTCCTATATTGTCAAGTTAGCCGACAAGTTCAAAAAAATGACTGTGTATATTCTCGCCCATAACGGGGCAAAGTTTGACACGCAGTTCCTTTATAAGGAGTTGCTTGAACACGAATCCTCTGAGATATTTACAGGTGATCCATTGAAAAGAGGCAACAAATTAATACAGATGCAGATAAGAGGCAATGTACAATTTAAAGATACTTTATTATTCACACCTTGTAAATTAGCAAAGCTACCCAAGGTGATGGGAGTAGCAGCTGAAGTTTCCAAAGGATACTTCCCTTACACTTTCCTCACCAGCGAGACTTTAAACTACGTAGGCCCACCACCCCAAACATTATTTTGACTGTATGGATGAACGTGAAGACTTTGATCGATACTACGACAATTTTAATGAAAGTAACCCTTATAATATAGCTGATGAATGTGAGCGTTATTGCGTGAATGATGTGCGCGTGCTTAGAGTATGTTTCCAGGCCTTTAGAAGGATGTACATAGCCCGTTTCAAATGCGATCCACTGCAAGTCGCAACCACCATCGCATCATTATGTTTCACGGTGTTCGAGAATAACTTCATGCCTAAAGACACCTTAGCCATTATTCACCGAAACAACCCCCGCAGTTACGGACACAAGGCTATTTACTGGCTCATACACCTACAGCAACAGACAGGTGTATACATAAAGCACGCCCGCAACACGGGTGAAGTACCCATTAACTTTGATGACCAGTATACATTTCTTTGAACTTAAAAGTTTAAGTTTTATTGTGTTTTACAATTAGAATTAGTAACTATAGTCACTTAAATGACCCAATTTTGGGTTAATTTTCCGACAACTAAACGATACCTGTATAAACATGTAGATGTATTTGTAGAAACGTTGCATCATTGTACAATTTATATTATTATTTCCTTGGGAGAAATATGTCCTTTCGTCCTCAAAGAGTTAAGATTAATGGACGTGTTTTTTGGGTTGATGGGTTAAGTGAAAACCGTGTCACTGGTGTGAAGACTGTGTACTCCTTTAACGGTTGCTGGTGGCATGGATGCCCCCGTCCTGAGTGCGGAATCACCGGAGATATCCACGGTAGATCTCCTGCCGACTGTCTTGCATCGACCCGCACCCGCGATCAACTTATGATCACAGTTCACTCACAAAGTCTTGTTGGAGCATGAATATGATGCACGGATGGAGACAGACGAGGTGTACCGTGAGGAAATAAACACGATCAAGCGTTCAATGGTGCTGGATCCTCTCAAATGTGGTGATAGCTTGTTTGGAGGACGTACAAATCCTTTCAGACTATACTTTCCACCTACGGAGGGCGTGAAGCTCCATTACTACGATTTCTGTTCTTTATACCCATACGTGATGAAGAGCAGTCCGTACCCCGTGGGCGCTCCTGAGAAACTGGTGGGACCTACCCTACCCTCCATCAATGAATTTTCAAAAAATTTGAATGATCGTTACTTTGGGCTCTCTTTCGTAGACGTACTCCCCCCACGCAATTTATGGATGCCGATCTTACCTGTCGTTATCGACGACAAGCTCATGTTTCCCCTGTGCGTGAAGTGCGCGGAAGAGGATAACGGCGAATGTAGCCATATACCCCACCAGCGTAAGATCAGAGGCGTATATACAAGTCCTGAGCTGGCCCTAGCCGTACGCCATGGTTATAGAATACTGAAGATACATGAGGTGTGGAGGTTTCAGAAGCTACCCAACCTTTTCACACCATATATAAACGCCTTTTTGAACGATAAGGTTGAGGCATCAGGGTATCCGCGAGGAGTTGATACCGAAGATGAAAAGTCTGCCTATATTCAACGTTACCGCGACCGCGAAGGTATACAACTTGATCGTGTCCAAATTGTAAAGAATCCTGGCAAGCGCTTTAGTGCAAAGTTGTGTCTAAACAGTCTATGGGGAAAATTTGCGCAGAATACCGGCAGAGGGAGCATTCATTTGGCACAAAGTTATAGTGATGTCTGGGATTATGCCAATGCCCCGATAAAGAGGTCATGGAGATCGTGAATGTAGGTAATACTTACATAATAAAATACAACAACACTGAATTTGCCACAGATACCTCAAGGGTTACAAACATACCTGTGGCCAGCTTCACAACAGCCTACGCCCGTATAAAACTTTGGGGTCTATTGCATTCTCTTGGGCGGAGAGTATTGTATGCCGATACAGATAGCGTGATATTCACAGAGAGGGAGGGTGAATACATGCCCGCTATTGGGGAGTTCCTCGGCGAGCTCACTGATGAGATCAAGGACGAGTATGGGGACAACGCTTACGCCGACTCTTTTGTCTCAACAGGACCTAAGACTTATGGGGTACGGGTCAGGGTGGGGGAGGAAATGAAATATATCGTGAAGGCAAAGGGTATTACGCTCAACCATGCGAATCGGCGGGTTGTTAACTTTGAATCGTTGAAGGATCTAGTATGTTTGGACGATGATGAGGGCGAACAACCTCCCCAACTAATTGTAGGCACCCACAATTTTCGGGCGCAGAAGCTGGGGGGCGTGAAGGAACTTAGGGGTACGAAGGTGTGCCGTAATACCTATAGGAAACGTTACCAGTTACCTGGTACCTATGATACCGTACCCTTTGGATACCAAAACGTATGATGCTTCTATTGTTAACTCACGTATTTGTCTTGTATATAATCGTATCTATTGATTTATTACACGTATTTGTAAATATATATATATAACCTGAATATCTCATTTATTAAATCGTATTTGTAAAGTATCTATTGATTTATTACACGTATTTGTAAATATATATATATATATATAACTTGAATATCTCGTTTATTAAATCGTATTTGTAAATATATATAACTTGAATATCTCGTTTATTAAATAAATCATGTTTCAATTAGCGTTTCACTTTCTCCTTTGTGTGTGCGCGCGCGCGCGCAGGTGAAAGTTCTAAGCTCCGCCCACTGTAAGACCGTGAGTCATGCTACTAGCTGGGAGTCCCTGCGTGGTCAGTCGACTGCAGTAAGCCCGAGAGATCAGACGTGTATTCAGATCAGACGTGTATTCAAATCGCTACCTTTGATATTGCTTGTACAACGTTTATGAAATGGTATTCAGCAAGTGTCAGATGTGGTGGATACCGAAAAACTTCCTATTCCCCCTCCTATACCTCTTTTAAAAACACATTGGATTGTGCGAAGTTCCAAGATGTACAAATACTCTACGGATGTTCTGGTGAGACCGTTGAAGGCTTTCGTTGCACAGACGATGTGCTGAAGTATACTGCAGAGCTAAACTTTATAAAGTCTCACATACACCGTGAAGTAAAAGAAACAACGCGTGCAGAAGAGAAGCAGCAGGTATGGATAATGAGTCTTGCGGATGGGTGGTGTGACAAGCGGTATTACGTCATGCTACACCATGTCGATTACTCATACCCTACGGCTGAAAATGTGAATCTCGTGATCATGGACAATCTTAAGTATTTTTATCACTATATTAATGTATATCATGATGAGGTTCGTAGTGAGGTTGTGGCTAGTGCCCTGCGTGAGTTTTTAACAGATTTAGAGACGAGTATCGTTTGATGGGCAGAAACGAAAAATATGAGCATATGTTCCTCTCAAATAGTGCGCCGGAGTGTGAAGATGTTTAGTAAAGCATGAAATGTTCTAGTTCTTATCCTGAGGTAAAATGTCTGGTGCGTAGGCTGGTAGTGATGAAATTAATTCTTGTACCGAAATATGTACAATAATTCGGTACGACTCGCGGATCATACGAACAAGCCCATTCACGTATCATCGAGTCAGCCGCCCGTCGAACCGTTCCTGCCTACCTGCGTGCCTCACACTGCTCATAGTTATCTCAGAGCTTGAACCGAGTGGACGTGCGCTCCTCGAATACGATGGAACTTCCTTTGAGCAGCATTCTCAACGCCTCGTACGATGTGTCCGTGACGAAATCGTTGCGCGTGTTCAGGCGTAATTCCGGTACCATTAGCTATGTACTGGAAACGGAATGTAGACAAACAAACAAACGGGTTTATTTAAGTGTCGAGGAGATGAATGGAATCTTCGTGATAGTTGAGAAGTGGAGTGAAGATCGTTATAAAATACCTGCTAACGTAGGTACAAGAAGAGAGCAGATTAGTGACGCACCCTCATACGCCGTTGTATGTACGTTGTGTATAAATAACGATCCGTGCATTGATATACGGCTGATGTGGAAGAATGCTTCTGATAATAACGCTCTTGTTCCTACGCGAAACCGTTTCATCCTCGACAGAATGTTTGAAATCGTCGGATTCCGCAAGCTGAAACCTATATTAGACGCGCGTGTTACGGACATGCTTTATTTTGATACAGTACTTGAATACGCCTACACCGCTCTGCTCGATGGGTTTACCGAGTGTAGGGCTGGTGAGAATGGTCTAGTGCTGGATGTTTATTTAAAAAGTTTAGACTCTTTGAAATACCATGAACTTTGGTACAAAGCAATTGATCGGTACAAGGCTGAGCTCACCTACACCGTTCACCCTGAAGAACTATTTCTTTATATAACGCGCAGTTGTCGTAACGATTTAGAAGATTATTTCAATTGCCGCTATGTTGAGTGAGTTCACGATTGAAAAGCTCGAGTCGGTAGAAATAAACCCTCGATTGGAAAAGCGTGTTTATAAACTTGTGTTTAATAATGTAGCTAACGATGAACTCTTTGTGCGTGCTTTTGATTGTATTCTAGACGTATTTAAAGATGACTTACCAACCGGTTGTAAAGTGGGAGCAAAAATAGTACTGAACGATATGAAAGCCCTTCATATCGAATACAGGTTTCCCTATACTTTAAGCGGTGAAATATTATTAAGCCGCATATACTGCGTAATGCAGAGCAATAATGATGTAATTGTAAACTCGATTAAGACCGAGTTTAGTATTTTGAAAAAAAAAAAACGTATTTATATATTTTGCTTGATATTTCTCCTGT
>JAJOZX010003961.1:0-27500 GCA_023014485.1 Bathynomus jamesi
AAGGTATCGAAGCAGCATTATTATAAGTACGAGCAAGTTTTGAGTCCGTAATTAAGGACTGATAAAAGAATAGTGAATAAACTGAGGTTCTGAAACATCCTTATTCCGTTCTAGAGAAATTTTGAAGTCCGAAAGTATTGATAAATGGATGAAAGTGGAAAGTGAGGTAATGAATTTTGGAAAAAAAATGTTGTCTTTGGAGTTTAATTGTGTGCCTAAGAATTAAGTCTCTAATTCGATGAAGACAAATTTTCTTGGTCCAAAGTTTAAATAAGAATATTTTGTCTTTTTCGACTTAATGCTAATCTTACGCTCGTAATTAACTGTCAAAATCACTAACTAAAATTGTTGAAAAATGTATTTCCCCCATCTTGTCACCTTCCATTTGTATATAGATATTATATATATATATATGTATATATACTGTATATATATATATATATATATATATATATATATTATATATATATATATACACACGAGATTAATGTATGATAATACGCCTCCATTTATATATATACATACATACACCACACGAGATTAATGTAAGATAATATGCACTCATTTATATATATATATATATATATATATATATATATATATATATATACTCTATATATTAGGGCCCTGCGAAGCTTCGAGATTCGATTTGATTTTGAATCGGGAGAGAGGATTCAATTTGATTCGTTAGCTTCGGCTCCGATTCGATATTTTCGAATCTCCATTAAGTCCGGTAAACAACACCAGTGATGTTGTTTTGAGGAACACTTTCGTAAATAAACACTTTTCTTTTACTTAGATTATAATTCAATCTATATGCTGAAACCATCTCTTGTGCAATAACACTTTTACCGCACTTCAATACCATTGTTCCTCCTGATCCAAATAATTAATAATTTTTTTTAGAAGGATATATTTTGTCCTTTGTTCTCAAGAAGATTTAATTAATTTTATGCTTATTACTAATTGTGTGTAGAAACACTCTAATCCAGTGATTCCCAACGTGGGGCGCACGCCCACAGGGGGGCAATTTGAATATTTTGGGGGGCAATTTGAAAATGCTACAATAAAATTAAATTTATACATAATAATTTTTAAAAGTAAATATATTTTAAAATTTCAATAACATAATTATTTTTATTTGCAACATTTTTACACGACGACAACAATTCCATAATAATTTGGTTAGCTACAACCTCAAGTTTATTTACTCATATTGAATGTACGGTAACTCATATTAAATGTACTCATATTATTGTAAATTTTAAATAATACCTTTTCAACACCAAATTTGTTTTTATATTAATGGGGGCATCAAATTTTTTGGTGTCGAGGTGGGCATGGCGCAAAAAAGGTTGGAACCACTGCTCTAATCTATATGTGTACAGTTGATTCGATTCGAGATTCGATTCGATTTGAATTGTTTGGGGTGATTGATTTGAGATTCGATTCGAAAAAAAATTGTGATTCGCAGGGCCCTAATGTATGTATATACACACACGATTAATGTGTACTATAACAATATGCCCCGTAAAAAAAAAATCTACATAAAATTTCCTAAAATGATGACCTAAATGGGCTGCAACATTAATGCAGTGAAATAAGAAAGTGATGTAATATAAGGAGATGTAAAGGTGAATGAAATAAAAAATTCCTGAACTGAAGATAAAAATAGAAATGCGACTGTAAAATAATATTTATTTCTAGACAATTATGGTGGTAATTATACTCAGGGGACGAATAACAAATTTACTGTCTACGAGTGTGAATTTCTTCTACATTATCACGAGAAAAAAAGAAATTACTTACCATTAGCGGATGCCAGATGTAGGAGCATCAGAATCGTAGCTTCAAAAATTTGAAGGAGCTCCAGATAGGAAAATAATTTTTTTCTTTGTTTCTTCATACTCGCCGCGAAATAATAAATGATATTACTGTTATTATATTTACTTATTATTATTATTATTATTATTATTATTATTGAGTGCTGTTATTGCTATAATTTGGTTTATTACTTTCATATTTCTATTCCAGCCCAACTTTGGCGTCTGGAACATCGAGTTTTATTCCAGACTTCGGTGTAAAGAAATAGACAAATATTTCTCATATTCCAAATGGAAGTTCATCTTTATTCAAAACATAATTTGGAGAAATAAGTTCATTAGAGAAGGAATGAGTTATTAATCCTTTCCGGTTTTCAAACACATTATCATTATTTCACTCTTTGTCAATCAGTTTTATGTTAGTTTTTTATGATATGTTTCAAGGATACACGCACTAGTCTGCCCTAACTGGAGTGTGTATATATATAAATATATGTATGGAAACACACACTACAGAAAAATAATCTTTTTTTGAGGTACAATTTATATGAAAGAATTATTACTTCTCGAATCTGTAATGTGTAAAATGTAACTAATTATTATTTTTATAAATATGTAAAGTTACTGTATATGCGATACAAATTACCCTTAATATTACTCGTATTAATATAAAATAATACTTTATACATTACAATATATATACTGTATATTACGTGTGTTTTTCGCCTTTTTTCAAGAAACAGATATTACTGATATTAAGTTAAATAATAGTTACTATCCGAATACTCTGATAACAGCACGAACCACTAACTTAAAACTCCGCAATTCTGTAAATTAAGTCCTACTTCACAATTTAAAAATAAGAGAAAATAAACACTGTAGTGTACGCGTATGATATATTATTAAAACACTTTATATAGAAACATACGGAATCACGTAACGGACTCAATTTCATGGCCTCTTCAACAAATGATATATTGGATTCGATATGCACACAATATTCTCGTTTTAATACGGGAAGAAATATCTTCTAATACAGCTTTTAATATCGGAATCGTTACGGAATAGCTTTCAAGGCATATTTTCCTTCTATAAAATCGCTGATTATGTATGGTAAATTTATAGTTCGCATTTGCCGGAAGTCCCTTTCAACCTGGATCTTCTCATCTACTTCTTACGCCGAAATCGATCATTCATTTCCCAATAGCCTTTCTGAAAAACGAAAAGGAATGAATAGTATATATATATGTGTGTATATATATATATATATATATATATAATATGTATGTGTGTGTGTGTGTGTGTGTGTTTGTGTGTGTGACTTTTTTCTCGTGAAAAGCACCGGAACGGCGTTCCGGTACCTTTAATAAAAAAGAGAAAAAAACTAAACGCGGGTGTACAATTTGCTCGAACAAGGTCAAGCCCCCCCCTCCTTCCACTTTCAGTCTTCCCGTATGGATTCAACAGCAGCTCTGGTGAAAATATGATCCATGTGTAGAGTCTGTTGTGACGTATATCATAAGATTAACATATTTTAAATAACATTATATTTTTTTATAAAATTGAACGGATGTAATTTATTATTTTCTTATTTTGAAGATGCGCAAGAAAATCTCATGTTTTTATTTTAATTCCGATTTTTTTTTTTTTTGGGTTACATGACAAAATTTTAGGAATAGGAAGGAGGCTTGGTATGGAAGGTGGTAGAGGGGTAACAACTGGTAAAGGTTGCAGGAAAATTATAGCAGAGTTCCGGAACCTTTCTTTTCCAGAAAAAAGCACAATACATACGAGTACATTAATTTTTAAAAGTTTTCCGTATGAGGCCCGGTTACTTTTAACTCTTAATTAAACTACTTTCAGCGCTAAAATTAGTGCTAAAAGTTTTCGTTCATTGAAAATAAAAAATTTAGAAATTTACCTTTCGTCTTTTCATATATTTTCAAGAAGTTAATTTTGGCAAAACCTCTTTAAAGATAAAAATTTAAAGACAAAGTACAAATTTAATTTTCGGTACTTTCCTCTTATTCCGGACCCCAGACTTTTTGCCAAATTTGGACGCCACTTGCCAGGTTGCCAAATTTCATTGCCAAATTTTTTTTAATGTTAAGTAACTAACCTTACCTAACCCAACCCCTGGTTAGGTTAGGTTAGGTTAGGTTTGGTTAGTTACTTAACATTTAAAAAAAAATTGGCAACGAAATTCTGGCAAAAAGTCTGGGGTCCGGGATAATAGGAAAGTACCTAATTTTCTAGTTAACAAAGCCGATAACATATATATATATATATATATATATATATATATATATATATACTTAAAAAACGTCTATGTATTCCATCAGTTACTACAACTGAGATCAGGTAAAAAGGTGTTATTTCTACTGAAACGACGAGTTTTAACTCATCTCAAATAGTCAAATGGTAATTAACCGTGTTCATGATTACTGACAAACATGAGTAAGAAATTGATGAAAAGTTGGGTAGTTTCAATTTGTATAAGAACAAAATTAATTTTAAATAATCCTTATTTCTACTGAAACAATGAATACAGTTTCAATTTATCTCGGAGTTACTGTAATTAACAGTTTATATTGGCTCGTAAAATGGGTTCAAATTATAACAAAAGTCTTTTTTAATTTTATAATTTTGAAATAAATTTAATTAAAATTAAGTTAACTAAATGTTATTCCCATTATGGCTAAATCCTAACTGATTTAATTTGTATAAACTATTAACATTGTTCATTTCGATTAATTCAAAGGATAATTCTAAATACCGATCGTAGTGTTTAAACTGTAGCATATTTCACAGACTTACAAATCCGGTGTATACTAGTAGTATGACCCCAAAATGGGGGAGTGCAATGAAATGTTGCAAAGGGGGAGGGGGAATGTTGCAAGATGTTACGCGACGAAGGGGGAGGAGTCTTGCAATAAGTCAATGCTGCAAAGGGGGAGGGGTTACGCAACAATTCAATACTGCACAGGGGGTTATGCAACAAGGGGGAGGAGTTATCCCCCAAGCTGCAATGAAGTAGTTGGGGGAGCTTTGGGGGAGAAGGGAGGATGACCTCCCCCAAAGGGTAACCTTATCCTAAGAGAGGGAGAGAATGGAGAGGAGGAGGGTCTTTGGGGGAGAAGTTGGAATGCCCTCACCCATCAAAGGGAAACCCTAACCTAAGCCTAAACCTAAGAAGGAGAGAGGGGTGTTCGCCTGGTTCCAGCCAGACGCATAATGAGAGTTCATCAGAGCGCCCGCTGTCTAATAAGGTGTTAATCAGTTGGCTTAAGCAGCCACTCGGCTTAGAAGGCGTAAATGGTTTGTTCAGGTGTACATTATTAGGGTTGAGTTGCCAGATTGCGCTATTTATTTAATTAAAGTATATATTATTGAGAGTTGGTTTAGAAATCCGCCAGTTGGCATAATCCGCCAGTTGGCTTAATCCGTCAATTGGCTTAACCCGTCAGTTGACTTAGAAAACCTAGAAGGCAGGTGTATGTGTATATATTAATTAACTTTTCAGCTGCCAAATTGCGCTATTCAGATATTCTTGGCAGTTGGCAATGGTTGGCAATCCGTCAGTCTGTTTAGAAGGCGTAACAAGCCATTTGGTATAAATATACTGTAATTAAATAATAATATCGTTTATATATATATACACAACCAAAAGAATTAAATAAAACACCATTACCTCATTCTGTTTATTTACACGAATTATTGAAATTAATTTCACGAAATATATAGAAAATAAATACATAATCCTATATAAACGGTGGAATATACATGATAAAAAAATAAAAAATAATAATAGTATAAGAAATACGAACGAGGAATATATATGTAATAAAAAAATAAAATAAAAAAATAATATAAGAAATACAAAACGATGGCGTATAATTATCAATATAACAACAGTACAGGAAAAATCTATATATATGTGTATATATATATATATACACAATAATATTAAATAATTAAATATATTGAAAATAAATATACATCAAAATACATACACTTTATCTTCTATTGCGCTTAACTAAAACATTAAACTCGCACGTAATCGAGTCTACAGTCATATCATTGTTGCTTTGCACTACGCAGTAAATACGATTTAACATTATTTCACCGCTCAAGTTATAGGGATAGCTATACTCGATGTGGCCTTCATATCGTTCAATACTATTTTTGTGCCCACTTTACATTCGGTTGGCAAGTTACCTTTAAACACGGCTAGAATACATTCAACAGCACGCACAAAGAGGTCATCGTTAGCCTCCACATCATTATTATATTCAAGTTTATAAACACCCCTTTCTAATCGACGGTTTATTCTTACCGATATGAGCTTTTCAATCGTGAACTCTTCTTCACATTGCATAGCGGCAGTTGAAATAATTTTCTAAGTCGTAACGACAGTTGCTCATTATATAAAGAAATAGTTCTTCAGGGTGAACGGTGAGCTCAGCCCTGTACCGCTCAAGTGCTTTGTACGAAAGTTCATGACATTTTAAAGAGTATAAACCTTTTAAATAAACATCCAGCTCTAGACCTTTCTCGCCTTGTTCAGTCCTACACTCGGTAAACCCGTTGAGCAGAGCGGTGTATGCGTTCTCAACACTGCATCTAATATAGGCTTCAGCTTGCAGAAACCGACGATTTCAAACATTCTGTCGAGGATGAAACGGTTTCGCGTAGGGAGAAGAACGTTATTATCAGAAGCATTCTTCCACATCAGTTGTATATCAATGCAGCTGATCGTTATTTATACACAACGTACAAACAATGGCGTATGAGGGGGTATCACTACTCTGCTCTCTTCTTGCACCTACACCTGCAGGTATTTTATAACGATCCTCATCCACTTCTCAACTACCACGAAGACTCTATTCATCTCCTTAACACTTAAATAAACAACATTCCGTTTAACAGAGTTTGTTTGTTTACAAGTCATTTCCAGTACATAGTTAATGGCACCGGTTTTACGGCTGAACACGCGCAATGACTTCGTCACAGACACATCGTACACGGCATTGAGAATGCTGCTCAAAGGAAGTTCCATCGTATTCAAGGAGTGCACGTCCACTCGGTTGAAGCTGTGAGATGACTATGAGCCACAGGCGAGCGGATCAGCTCGACGGGAGGAGCGAGTCACACCATAATCTGATGAATCGTGTACGGTGTTGTTCCAACGTGAATAATTGTAACCCATTATACTGGGTAGGTATTTTGAGAAATTTTCCGATACATAAAGCAATACCAGTTTTAATGTTTTATCACTCCCCAGAATGCGCATCAGACATTTTCGTTCATTTCCACAAACTAAGCACATTTTATTCACACTCCGGCGCACTATTTGAGAGAAACATATGCCCATATTTTTCCTTTTGGCTTAGCAGACGATACTCATCTCTAAATTCTGTTAAAAACTCACGCAGGCCTTTAGCCACAACCTCACTACAAACCTCGTCATGATATATATTAATGTAGTGGTAAAAATACTTCATATTCTCCATGATGACAAGATTTTCATTCTCAGCCACAGGGTACGAGTACTCGGTATAATGCAACATGATATAATATCGCTTGTCACACCACTCATCAACAAGACTCACTAACCATAACCGTTGCTTCTCTTCTACACGTGTTGTTTCTTCCATTTCACGGTATATGTAACCTTTTATAAAGTTTAGGCCTACTACATACTTCAATACATCGCTTGTACTACGAAATCCTGCAATGCTTTCGCCAGAATAGCCGTAGAGTATTTGTACCTCTTGTTCCTTCGCACAATTCAATGTAGCCTTAAAAGTATCAAAGGAGGGTAGAATAGAGAGCCATTCATTATCCACCATATCTTCACACTTTGCCGAATACCACTTCATAAACGTCGAACACACAATATTAAAGGTAGACATTACTATTTTTTGTCTACGTGGGGAAATGCACGTCTGAGATCCAGGGCTTGCAGCGGTCAACTGAACACGCAGGGAAGAGATATGCCCAGGTAGTAGCAGGAGTCACGTGACAGATCATACAGGGAAGAGCTTAGAACTTTCTCCTCTACACACACACACACACACACACACACACACACACACACATAAAGGAGAAAGTGAAGCGCTAATTGAAGCACGATTTATTTAATAAACGAAATACTCAAGGTGTGTGTGTATATATAACAAATACATGTAATAAATAAAATAAACATATCGTTAACAATAGACATATATAACAATCAAAGATTATGGTATCCAAAGGGTACGGTATCATAAGTACCAGGAATCTGGTAACGTTTCCTGTAGGTGTTACGGCACACCTTCGTACCCCTAAGTTCCTTCACGCCCCGAGCTTCTGCGCCCGAAAATTGTGGGTCACTACAGTTACTTGGGATGGCTGGTTGCCCTCATCATCATCCAAGCACACTAGATCCTTCAACGAATCAAAGTTAACGACCCGCCGATTCGCCTGGTTGAGCGTGATACCATTAGCCTTCACGATATATTCCATATCCTCCCCACCCTCACCCGTATCCCATAAGTTTTTGGTCTTTTTGAGACAAAAGAGTCGGCGTATACGATGTCTCCATACTCATCCTTAAGAAGCTGCAGCAGCTTCTCGTTCTGCAGAGGATGGCATAACATTCGATTTGGTGCGCACTGCTATCCCCACCCCAGCCTTGACTAGAAACCGGTATATATTCAGGGGTGATCCCAGATCCATGTATAGCAATGGTGTTGAACATGGACTGCGACGCACAGTTGAACGTATTGTACAGTTTGCCCTTCAGAACCGCGACAAACGTGAAGTCAGAACGCGGCTATCCTTCGGGTTCGGGTCAGATGACGGAGAGGTAGATGATTTTTGGGTAGTAATACAATTCAGACGCTTGGCAACTTTAGATATAGAGTATATATTAGGCCGTATAGTGCAGGCCTCTCAAAGAAGTATAGCCTTCAATATGGACAACTTCATGGTAAATATTGACAATGTATTCCGTGTTGCGGGTCATAGTGCCACACCTTATACTCTTAACTTCAATTCTCGGGCTATTTACAGGCGGCATATAAACGTCGATCGTGGTTGCGGTTTTATAGCAGTAGTCTTAGCTCGTATGTCCTTTACTGTGGAGGATGAATCCGGAATTGAACAGGAATAAAGGGTTATATTTGAGGAAGGTACTATTGTGGGGGTTGTGCCGTAAGACGTAGAGGGTTGAGGCTCTATTACTGGGGGTCTAACAACCGGCGCAATCCTGGCACGCTTTATACCTGACGTGGAGGGCTCTTAATCATGCCTCCGCTTTGAATTGTCGCGTGCTACAGGTATCGCTGGTGTGGACTCAGCAGTGTGGATGGAGTCTGTGATCACAACTACACTGTCGTCGGGACCATCTGTAATATCGATGATGGGGTGCTGTCCCTCATCGTCATTCACGGTTCTGTGGGAGAAGAGAAAAACAAGACTGTAGGATATAAGAATCATCACTGAAATATTTATTACAGTTTGTAAATGACCCACTTAGTGTGACGTGTTAGAAATGGATTCTGTAGAAAATTTCAGGTTCACGAGCCCATTCACATGTATTATACATGGCCCTACAGGATGTGGTACAACTGTGTTTATGCTTAAAATCATTAAAGAAGAGGGAGAGATGTTCTCAAAATTTGTGCATAAAGTTATATGGTGCTATTCGACGTATCAATCAGTGTTCAACGAGTACCAAGATCATATTTTGTTCCACAAAGGTGTATATGACATTAATTCGTTAAAGGGAAATGAACATATAGTCATTGTAATTGAAGATCTCATGTTGGAAATGGATAAAACGTTTGGCGAGACATTTACAGTATTCTACCACCATCTTAACATAAGCGTGTTCTTCTTCGATCAAAATCTATTTTTCAAAAATAGATACTTGCGCGATATGTCGTTAAATACACAATATCTAGTCTTATTTGCGCAACGTAGAGATGTATCACAAATTGGGGTATTAGCCAATCAAATTTTCCCGAATCAGCGTAAGGAGTTTTGGAAGTTTGTAAAGAAGCTACAAGCAGCGTTACGGATATTTGCTTTGTGACCTTCATCCGCAAAAAACGTTTAGTGTGCTTCTAAGAATGAATATATTTCCAAACGAGCCTGACACGGTGTATATTCCAGAATGACAAAGAGGATAAAGGAATACCATGAATTAATAAAAATCTATCATCGACTGCCCCGGGCAATGCAACAGATGTTTGCAAAAAATATCGACTGCGACTTTTTAAAATGCATCTGTTAAATCTGTCTTAACGTTATAAATTGCAATGTATCAATGAAACCCCCTCAGAAGGCTCGCCTACGCCGTTACAAGAATATAATACGTACACTCGCTCGTAAAAGTCAAACTGTGGGGAAGGAAAAAGAATTATTGTACAAAGAGGAGGGTCATTCCTCCCCATCTTATTTTCAGTTTTGGTCCTTTACTGACAAGATTAATATAATGAAGAAAGTGGTAGTGATTCCACACGAGGTTTATGCTTCATTGCAAAGTTCTAAGAATCGAGACACGGTTCTAGAACCCCGTAAAAGCAAGCTTAAAAGAATGGAAAGCGAATTGTTAGCCATATTAAACAGTGAAAAAACACCTGATGAGAAAAGAATCTTATACAAAAAAGCTCTGCAGAAATTTCTAACGAGTACGAAAATTATAAGAGTCCGACAGAGATCCCCGTGGTTATTAGGCACAGCACGGGCAATTATAAAGATCCCGTTTTTACGATTCTTAGACCTTGATGAGTGTGAAAAAGGAGGGGTAACTCGGGATGAAACTATATGCATCGCCCGTACTGAGGATGCACGATATTACAGTACAGAAGTAACACTAGCTCCGGGCCGTTATGGTGCGGCTGAAGATGTTGTGAGAGACTTAAACGTAAGTTTACAAAACTCAAATCTTACGGCTGATTTAGTATACGAAATCGTAAACAAAGAAAACCCTGCACATACGCTAATCCTAAAATCAAAGGCTAACAGAAATATTAAAGACAAAGAGCTATTCAAAATTATAACCTAGGGGCGATATCGATAGGCCTTCCAAAGAGATACCTTTCACGAGGTACAACATGACTTATCCAGCCTAATGTATCAGATGAAATTGGAGAAATCGGTTGCTGGCTATACAACCCCAGACATATGCTATATTTACAGCAGTATAGTGGAGCACCAGTTTGTTCGGGATACCCAGGCACGCCTGCTACGCATTGCTCACATTCCCAGGCTCCATTATGTGAATGTTGCAACTAATCTAATAACCAATATCTCAATATATATAAGAACGATTGAGGGAAAAATTTCCCATTCGGTGATGGGAGCTTAGCAGTGAAGCTGCACTTTCGACGCATTGAGTTATAATGGACAGAAAGCCTTTCACAGTCTATCGAGGTGTGAGATACCAGAGTGGTAATGGACTTGGATCCATTTTTTCAACCATACTACGTACGGCTGTCCCCTTGCTGAAGAGGGGTGCCAGATACCTCGGGAGGAAAGCGCTACAATCAGGTTTTCACACGGCAGAAGACATATTGGCTGGGGCTAAACATAAAGAAGCTCTAAAAAAACCACTTAAAGTTTACACGGGACGAAATCGTCAAAGATGCCAAAAAAGAATGCATAGTGATGGAAAGAAGAAGAGGGCTGTCCGGAAGAAGGGATTACCACCATGTGGCATTAATCGTAAAAGGACATCAAAGAAGAAGTGTTCTAAGCGAATGAAACCTATGGTTGACCATTTTTTGACTGATATAAGCTAAGGACATTGATCTCATGAATCATAGTTTGTTTACTACTTGTCGAGAGAGGAGGCACTATTTCTAACTCGTCATGGCACGCTTCATTCATCCGTGTAGTTCACAATGTTGTAAATCGGAGCTGTCCCTCTTTGACACTCCCCCAACTCAAGTTTCTATTGAACACAATGACTTTATTACAATTAACCCTTTAAACACAATTAGTTCCCCGAGTGCTCCAATAGAATTCGTGATACCCAGCTCAGGCCCTTACTTTTTTGACCGAAGCTGTGTGTACATGTACGCTAAACAAGGTATAGCCCATTGTGATGGAACGGACTGCGATGACAAATATGCTGTATACCCTGAAACAAACTTTCTGCACTCCATATTCAATCAGTGTGACGTATATTTAAATCAGGTCAACATATCGGCAGGAACGGGGTACTACCACTAACGAGCCTATCTTGAAAATGTGCTGAACGTTTCCAAAGAAGCGAAGGATACCTTTTTAATTGCCGAGGGCTATTATCAAGCTAAAGACGAAAGTAGTATAAAGGACAAATTTAAAAATTCTAAAAAGAAGATATATCAGTGTTTTGTACGCCTGCATACAGACTTCACATTCCATGAGAAGTTGCTTGTGAATGGGGTGGATATGAAAATAAAGCTCACCCGCACGAATCCTGAGATCTGTTTAAATCTGGATGATGATCAAGAAGAGGGAGCAAAATCCGTTGTGATTCACATTATGGAGACATACCTCCGCGTAGGGCGAGTGAAATTAAGTTCGCTTTAACAAATAGAAATTGAAAAAAATTTACTACATGCCACAGTAAAATACCCAATTAACAGAGTACAGATCAAAGTATACATGGTGCCAGCAGGGTTGGCATCGAAACAGATAGAAAACATCGCCCTGGGACTTCTATCTAAAAGGATATTAATTGGGATGCAGCAACAGAATTTGGTGAATGGAAAATATAAAAAGAATGCCTTTAAATTCGAGAATTTCGGCGTTAAAATATAACTCTACACGCCAATGGCGTTGCGTTGGGAGGAACATTGGATACGGATTATTCATCAGACGCTGTGTTCCCGCTTTGCGCGAGAGCATATAGTAATGTGGCCCATATTGCAGGTGATTGTGATGTGCTCAGGATTGGGATAACGCAGAAAGAATTCATCGATCAATTTAACCTTTATCTGTTTGACATCACACCTGACTTATCTGCTAGTGTAAATACACATTTAAGTCCACAACAGAGTGAAAACATCTCAGTCAGATTGGAGTTCGCCAAGCCGATAGACGTGCCTATTAGTGTACTAGTATACCTCGAGTTACAAGCCCTAATAGAAGTAGAGAGATTTAGGGGCGTTTTCACTGACTTTTAAAATGGACGCGAATACACTTCAGATAGTAATGAATAGTGAACGAATCACACGTTCCGAATTTATCGGTGTGTTTGCGAAGAATGAAACATTGAAATTGCCAACTACGAGAGATTGCGGTAGAACAGATGTTATTGGTAGTGAAGGGATTCATTGGTTTGCAATCTTTTTTAAAAATAGGGATCGGATGTACTATTTTGATTCACTCGAGACTCAGCCCTCGAGTGACCCTATTGTTTTAAAATTTCTCGAGCAGCTGCATATCCCCGAAGTTGTATGGAATCCCTACAGACTACAAAGATATTTTAGTAATACTTGCGGGATGTACTGCCTCTCATTTCTCATGCATATATCAAGTGGTAAGGAATTTATAAATTTTTAAAATTTATTCGACACGTGTCACAATTAACGAAACGACGAAATGGTATGCAGAGAGATAAAAAGCCGTTTTCCGATTGTTCGCACTCGTTGTATAGTATGATGTTTTGTTCGTGTGTATATATATATATATATATATATATATATATATATATATAAAATTGCATCCAATAATGTTAGTTTGTGTATTCTGTTGCTTATTTAAGATGGTTATTTTACTAAAACATGATTTCTTTCACTTAATAAATTGATGAAAATACATTGTCTTCTTACCCGAAAAAAAAAGATCGAAACATAAGAAAAGAAAAAACCTTACATTATTTCGTTAATGATGTGACAATCGCTGGGTTGACTGCTTGGTAAAACTTCTACCTCCGTATTCAGGTCCAGGACATGCGTTTCTTCAAAACGAAAAGATTGTAAACACGAGTCAAATCCTCATCGGACCTTAAAGGAGAAAGAATAATTAATTAGTTCATAATGAATCTTTTTTAATAAAAACCCAATTGTTTAAAAGTAAGAGTATTACAATATGAGGATATCTTAGAACAGCTCAGAGAAGTTCCTTTAAGAGAAAATGCCGAATAATATTTATTATTGAATTTATAAAATTATTTAAAACCTGCAAAGGATTGCTATAAAAAATTCAACGAATTAAAACAGGACTCTAGCATAATATTAACTGCAAACTAATCTATAATTGCGGATACCCACTATTTAAATGAAGCATTTTAAATGTGATGAGATGAATTACTACAACCCTCCATATATATATGATGAAATAATCCAGAACAGTGTTCTTTCTCCTAATGACAGGCACACTAAATAAATAACCAGTTCGCGAATATTTGGTTACCAAAAATAAAATTACAGGCACATAATTACTTACATTTCTACGGCAGTCCTTTGCGTCGGATCCTAAGGAGCGTCATTGCAAATATCATCACCGGTTTGCGTTCGAAATATTCCGTCCCGGTCGGCTGCGTTAAAAAGATTAATTGTAGAAACCGCTGCAGTGTCTCCAATTTGATATAAATCCGGTAAACTGTAACGTTCTTGATTCATGACGGAGGGAATGTTTATTCAATGGTGAAAATAACTGACTCCCAGCTGAAAATATTTCTTTATATGCATAATCCCAAAAGACTAATAGGCTGTTCGTAATTATGCTGATTGGTTGTCACTGCAACTGGGCTCACATCTAATGGTGTATGAGTGAATTGCCACTTGCAATCTCTACCATGACATTATTTGCAATATTATTTGCGCCCATACTATTCTCGTTTTTCCCATTTTCGAACCCACCCCTTCATGTAATATCCCTCACCCTTTTGCAACATTGATCAACATTTGCAACATTGCATTCTCTATCACGACAATATTTTGCATTATTATTTGCGGTCATACTATTCTCAGATTGATCCTCTACTTTCCCCATTTTGGATAGGGAGATGGACAATTTGAGCAGTGGCAAGTCGTTACAGGAATATCTTCATCAGAGTCCTTCAGCTCAGTACCACAGGAAAGAGAATTAGTGCCGCTGCTCTTCATAATCCTGACATAGATCATTAGCAGAGAAATCACAGTAACATCCGATGACACAAAGATTATTAGAAAAAAGAAATCTAGATCTCTACAAGCAGAATGTTTTTCTAGAGATACAACAGGATTTAGTAATTTTTGTACAAAATGAAGTATAATAAAAAGATTAGTCTCAGAGTTCATCCGGGCTCGAGACCCGGTGACGGCCGCCAGCGCGTGGTAAACTATCATCCTTGCACACAATTGGTTGGTAGATAAATGGGTACCCTGGGTGACCTATTGGTTAAGACGCTGTGTTGCTGGTGTTTCGGATTCCACGTTAAATTGTATGTCTAAGGCGGGTGACAAGCTTGATCTTAGTCAAAATGAACAATTCAGGGAGAAGGAAAACCGGGTTAGCTATTATTACTACTGTATAAATACATTTGCACCACCCTATATATATATATATATATATATATACACTATATGATCAAAAGTATTCGGACACCCCGGAAAATCAGCATTTCTGCAAATATCACCTTCGCCGAAAGGTATGCTGGGAAAAAGCGTGGCGAAACTATAATGCTGAGGTGTTCTGTTAAGTTATCAGTAACTGTTGTGAAGCCATGCCGCGCGGACGTGAACTCTCCGAGTTCCAACGTGGACTCGTCATCGGATGTTATTTAAGTAACGTTTCTATACGAAACATTGCAGCCAAACAGGATATACCAAAGTCGACTGTAGCGGATGTTATCATGAGATGGAAGCACGACGGTGCAACTAACGCGAAAAACGTTCCGGACGACCACGCAAACTGACGGAACGTGATAGAAGAAGTCTGGTACGACATGTCAAGAAGTCCCGCACTTCCTCTACCGCTTCCATCGCTGAGGAGGTAGGAAGAGCATCCGGTACCTCCGTTAGTACTGTAACTATCCCTAGAGAGATGCACAGACTCGGTTATTATGGTAGAGCAGCTGTACACAAGCCACTGATTACAAAAGTTAATGCACGCGTCGTTTGGCCTGGTGTGTCTCCCGTCGTTCCTGGACCGTGGAGGACTGGAAAACTGTTCTTTGGAGCGACGAGTCGCGGTATTCACTCTTCCAGTCTGATGGGCGTGTTTAGGTGTGGCGACAGCCCGGAGAACGGCTTCTTCCTGACTGTGTACGTCCAACGGTGAAGTTCGGTGGAGGGTCCATCATGGTATGGAGTTGTTTTTCCTGGCTAGGGCTCGGCCCGTTGGTTGTTATACCCACTACCATGAACGCTGACGTTTATCTCGACGTTCTGGACAATTCGGCCCTCCCTACACTGTGGCAATACTACGGAGATGGCCATTGTTTGTTTCAACAGGATCGAGCTCCCTGCCATACTGCAAGGCGTGTGCAGGACTGGTTTCGTGAAAATAAGGTGGATTTGTTAGACTGGCCTGCTCAGAGCCCCGATCTCAACCCAATCGAGCACATGTGGGACGAACTGGAGCGACGGATACGAAACCGCACACCACGCCCGGCTTCACTTGCATCTCTTGCATCAGCTCTGTATGATTGTAAGAATTTCTTTTAAATGTACAAATTCATCACATCATGAATAAGACAGTCATGCAACAAGGGGCGTGTGTGTTTGATTGTAATCTATGTTTTTCACTTCACTTTAGACCTACAGTATACACAATAGGCACATGGGTGGCTTATGTTTGAATGTAATCTATGTGTTTCACTCCACCTTAGACCTACAGTATAACATGGAAACATGGTACGGAATCCACCACTAAATTTTTTATTTTATTCGTGTAGCAAAATAGTACACGTATCTTTTGAACAAACTTAGATGGTATTTTAATATATATATATATATATATATATATATATATATATATATATATATATATAGATATATATATATAGAGATATATATATATATATATACTCACAGCGTTTAAAATGTGTATTGTTATTTTTGGCTTGTATTTTCTGTCATTTGGTTTTTGCATTCATTTCGGATTAATGGTTTTTCTTTTTTTGTTAATTAAAATAATATAAAAGTATATAAAGTGTACTGTTATTTTCTTTGGTCAATTTAGTTTTTTATTTATTTCGGATTAATTGTCAAGTGAATTTTTTTTAAATATTGGGATTCGTTTAAATGTGTTTTAATTAATTCGATAAAATTAGGGAGAACGTCTCTCTTGCCTTTAATAAATAAGTAATTAAATTAAATAGTGCTGTCTGGTAACCCTGCATATATAAATGGTGCTGTCTGGCAACTCACCCTAATAAGGTACGCCTGAACATAATTAAATTATATAGGGTATCTGGTAACTCATCTAAATAAAAATTTAAATATATAAATAATTAAAATGGTGGTATCTGGTAACCCTCCTTATATAAATAAATATATAGTGCTCTCTGATAACCCCTCCATATATAAATAAATGGTATCTGGCAACTCACGACCCTCTATATAACAGATGCTGGGCCCCTGGACGCTCATTATGCGTCTGGCTGGAGCCAGGCGAACACCCCTCTCTCCTTCTTAGGTTAAGGCTTAGGTTAGGTTCCGGTTTGTGGGGTGAGGACATCCCACCTTCTCCCCCTAAGACCCTCTTCCTTCTCCTTTCACTCCCTCTCTTAGGTTAAGGTTACCCTTTTGGGGGAGGTCATCCTCCCTTCTCCCCTCAAAGCTCCCTTCCCCCTTCATTGCAGCTTGGGGATAACCTCTCCCCCTTGTTGCATACCCCTTTGCAGCATTGACTTGTTGCATCCCCTTCCCCTTGTTGCATAACCTCTTGCAACATTGATCAACATTGCAGCATTGCATTGCGCTTTCCCATTTTGAGGTCATACTACTTATACTTAATGTTAGATTAAGTTACATTAAAAGTGAAAATTGTAATATAGAAATGAAATTTGTAGACATTAAAGAAATTCAGCGAAAAAATGTGGAGCAAGTGTAGTTTACGTCCCCCTGTGGTGCCTAGTGTAGTTTTCGTTCCCCTGTGTAGTTTACGTTCCCCTACATTATCTTAGTGTAGTTTGGGTTCCCCAACTTTGTCCGCGTATACCCAATCAAATGAAACGTTAAAACTAACGAAAATATTACGACTTTACCTTAACGATTGGTTAAGTTAATTAAGTCGTAATATTTTCGTTAGTTTTAACGTTTTATTTGATGGATTCATTTAAAAAATGTCTCCGAAAGATCCTAGTGAAGTTTACGTTCCCCAACTTTGACCGAGTGTAGTTTGTGTCCCCTTGTGCGTCAGGGGGACGTAAACTACGCTTGCTTCAAAAATGTTGTAATATCTACGACAAAAAGTAGTCAAAACTACTTGGTATAAATGAAAGTACAGAAGATTTAGAAAGAAATTTCCTCTTTCTCCCGTACACTGAAGAAGCTTTAACATCTTAGTTCAATGCGAATAAAAGAGCAGACTTCTCTTACTTCACAGTCGAATCAAGGTTTTCTTCTATTTCAACATGATTTTGTTTTCAATGTCACTCTCTAACTTACATCAACCACTTATATCTATCCATAGATATACGAGTATGTACCTATAAATATATTAATTTATGGTTTAGATTATTGGCTGCAGCCACATTTTTGTCATTGAAATGTTTCCAGTATAAAGGAGAGTAATCAAATAATTAATGTGTAGGTTTGCTAACTTTTATTCCTTACTTGCAATAAGTTACTTGAAAATATATTCGTACTGTAGATTGATACCTTCTCACTTCTTTTTAAGTAAAACTGAAAATGTTTGTGTATATATATATATATATAATATATATATACACAGAGTGGGTAAAAAAAAAGCGACCCCTTAGAGGTAAACTGTCATATCAAAAAAAAGAGGGAACTACTGTAGAGCTCTGAAACTTCATAGATGCTTACCTTAGCATGTTGCTCGTCTTAACTGAGAAGTTGCTCGATGTGTCACCCTTCCTGCTCAACGCAGGCCTCCAAACGTGGACGCCACTGATCAATACACCTGTTTACATATCATTGAGACACCTTCTTCCAGCCGAGCAGGGATGTAAACTTTAGACTTCAGGGCTTCCCAAACACCAAAATCTAGTGGTGAAAGATCGGGGTTACTAGCCAGCCACATATTGGGTTCGATAAAATCCGGTGTTTCGTTCTAAAGGAATGTGACAGTTTGGCGTGCTCTGTGAGAAGGGGCTCCATCTTGTTGGAAAGTATATCCTTCACTCTATCTAACTGATATTCGACGAATTAGTCGTGAAAGATATATTTTCCAACAAGATGGAGCCCCTGCTCACTGTCACATTCCTTGAGAACGAAACACCGGATTTTATCGAACCGGCAAGTAGCCCCGATCTTTCCTCACTAGATTATGGTGCTTGGGAAGCCCTGAAGTCAAAAGTTTACATCCCTGATACCAATATAAGAGACATAGATGAACTACGCGAAAGAATTCTGTTCTGCTGGGAGGTGACTCAATGATATGTAAACGGATATATTGATCTGTGGCAACTACGTTTGGAGGCCTGCGTTGAGCAGGAAGAGGGACAAATCAAGCTACTTCTCAGTTAAGACGAAGAACATGCTAAGATAAGCATCTATGAAGTTTGGGAGCTCTAGTCCCCTTACTTTTTTTAATATGACAGTTTACCTCTAAGGGGTAACTTTTTTTTACCCACCATATTATATATATATATATACACCTTTCAACCTTTCAAATGTTCCGCGCGATGATCCCTCATTTCACGAAGGTCAAGCTTGTCGCCACTCCTCTCTTCACGGATATATATATATATATATATGTAGCGGATCGACAAGAAATAGACCAACAAATAGACAGACAAATCCTTTCCTTCCACGCTATCATCAAAGAGTCTTGGAAAACACACGTGGGCAAAGAGTCAAACAATGAAACGTCTGTTCGTTCCCAAAAGGCGAACGCAAGCTCTTCAACTAAAGGACGCGCGGACAAGGCGTCTTAAGATTTGGTGCGAAGTCCTACGTCACAGGAACTACGTATAAAAGCGAGCACCCACTCACACTCCTTCTCACTGCATTAGCGCTTCCATTTCGTTAGACTACTCTGTACGTTGTCACCCCTCATCAGCTTTAACCGGCTCAAGACCAAGGCTCACTTCAACACCACATTCAAGAAGCGAAGCATCATTGGAAGTGATCTACAATACTGCCGCAGCAAACCACAACGGCATCAGGAATTCCCTTGTCTCTTCATTACCGCATCAACCAGTTATCAGTCATCCTCGAGGACCCCGGCAAGGTTGCAACGCTACGAGAAGCATCCTCAAGGTGGACACATTGCGTGACTCGACGGCGAAAGCTACAAACCCAAATCACTCCACATCTGGTCAGCTTTTACCGATTTACGAAGAACGGTCGTCTACGAGACTCCATTAGGCCCATCATACCTTGACTTACGGAACAAACTTCCAAGAGACACCAACAGCCGGGCCTACTCCTACAAGATCCTCTTCATTCCATCCACCACAACCGGGCCTACATCTCCTTCGCAAGAGGCCTAATCCACACACGACCAACGCGTGAGCGACCAGCTTCCAGAGGACGATCAACGACACTTCGAACCTACGGTAATAGGTTCCTCTTCAACACTCCTTCAACAGCGTTTACATCGTCCGGGTAAGATAAGTACACTCTTCTAACTACTCTTGTGAAGCCTACATTAGCCTACCGCCGAACGGTAGGCTATACTCCCAAAGTGAGTAATTAAACGTTCCAATTGGCTCTCGTGAAAGAACGCAGTAGGCCTGTTACCTAATTCAAGTGCTTCAGAACCTGTAATTCACATCATCCGCTATTGTGTTCACTTATACATTTGTGCGATAAATAAGTTCTCTACTGCAGGCCTAATTCATTTACAGTGTATATTCCCTCAACTATCATTTGGCCTATCCCAAACGCACGTGCATTCTTTATATCATTACTAGGCCCATTCAATCATCTAGCCTATTTAATCAGAGTGTCATGTTTTCCATTCAATGTACCAAACGCACGTGCATTCTTTATATCATTTTCTAGGCCTATTCAGTGTTCTATGTTGCATGCCATTTACATACCATCGATGAGTATATTACTTATTACGTGTCAATTAAGCTATTAACATTTCATCTTATTAGCTAAGTCTCTGTCATAAGCATAACGTAAAACTATCAATTAATTACCGTTAATTCTTTGTTATACCACAGTGAATAAATAACGGCTTTATTTTCATAATAAAAATAAAGTACCGAAACTTATTCTATTCAGTGTACCAAACGTACGCGCTTTCTGTGTCATTAATAGGCCTCTTTCACAGATCATTTATGCATAATCTGTAGCTTCCCTAATCAGTGTATTACATAACCTATTTGTTATATTATTACGTACATGCATTATTTTTGTATTCACTAAGTTTCATATTTCAGGTTGTGTCCCATTTTGTATACCATTAAGCCTCACATAAACGAGCGTATTTCAAAGGTCATTATAGAATTGTTAAGCTTTCTAGTCAGTGTCTTTCCATTGTAATTTTCACTGTGAAAATTAATATAACTATTTTCTTAATTAAACTACAAAACCATAAGGTACTTTTTATAACCTTAATATTAATTTGCTTGGGTGTAATCCAAGCTGGTGACCCTCGCTGCCATACCTGTCACTTCCAATAGTATGGTGGGCCTAATCAAATAGCCACTTCCAATCGGTGATACTCTATGACATCATAAATTATTAACCCAGCCTTTTTTTTAATAAGCAATCAATCATTGCATACAATTAAATCATTATCACCTTAAACGGCTAAAACTAGGTCCACTATATATATAAAACCTTACAACCTTACAAAGGTTCGCGCGATGATTTCTCATTTCGCGAAGGTCAAGCTTGTCGCCCCTCCTCTCGAGTTGGCCTGGTGAAGTAGTGAGTTGGATTCTTGCGCTCTCCACCTCACATAGCCAGGTACCCGGCTCATCGGGGATTGTTCTGAGCCAGGCGTCTAGTCTTCTTTTGAAGATTTCCACTGCAACTCCCTTCGTGTTTCTTAGGTCTTTGGGCAACTGATTAAACAGTTTTGGTCCTCTCTACAAAACTATTTTCTTTCAGGGTTAAGGATGTTCCCTGTCTCGCCTTCAATTTGGGAATACGACACAGTCTACCGCTTCTACTTTCCATCGTTGTTTGGGGAGTTATGGGATTCAGAGTAAGATTAGGGACTAGTTTCTCCATTATTTTCCAAGTGTAAATAATGGTGTATCTCTCTCTTCTCCTTTCCAGTGAATATAGGTCTAGTTCTCGTAACCTTTCCCAGTAATTTAGTTCTTTGCACCCATTGATCTTGGCTGTGAAGCTTCTTTGGATCCCCTCCAGCTGTCTAATGTCTTCTTTTTTATATGGGGATGTTAGGACCGAGCAGTATTCCAATTTGGGTATGATCAGGGTTTTCAGTAGAGGAATCATTACATTCCTATCCCTTCGTTTAAAGGTTCTCAATATCTGACCCGTTATTCTCTTTGCTCTGTTTACTGCTATCTTATTTTGTGTTTCAAATTTCGCATCATCTGTCATTACAACCCCTAAATCTTTTGCTCTGGAATTTCTCTGAATTTCCTGTCCATTTGGGGTATAATATTCCATGGACTTTAGGTCTTCTCTTTTTCCGTACCGTAATAGCTGAAATTTCTCGGTGTTAAACTTCATATTGTTGTCTTCGTCCACTTGTAGATTTGTTTATGTCGGTTTGTAGAGATCCTATGTCTTCTGGGTTTCTTATTTTTCTACTGATCTTTGTGTCATCCGCAAAGGATGTTACTGTGCTGTCTCTGGTAACGTCCTCATCTATGTCAGTTAGCATGATTATGAAGAGTAGTGGAGCTAATACTGTTCCTTGTGGTACTGAGCTGAGGACCTCTGATTCTGATGAAGATACTCCTTGTACTGTAACGACTTGCCTCCGCTCACTAAGGAAATTATATATCCATTTCCCTACTTTTCCTGTTATTCCCATATATTTCAGTTTATGTATTATGATTCCGTGGTCACACTTGTCGAACGCTTTAGCAAAGTCTGTGTATAGTACATCATAGTTTTCATTACTTTCAAGTGAATCAATAATGTTGTTGTAGTGTTCCATTAGTTGTGATAGGCATGATCTGCCTGACCGAAACCCGTGTTGGTTATCATTGAATTTTTTCTGAGTTTCCAAAAAGTCATAGATTTTCTGTCTAACTATTCTTTCAAATATTTTAGTGAGATGAGATGTAAGCGACACTGGCCTATAGTTTTTGGCCTCGGATCGATCTCCTCCTTTATATATTGGGACTATGTTCGCGCTCTTCAGGATGCCCGGTATTTCTCCCGTGTCTAATGATCGTCTCCATATCCAGTATAGGGGCTCAGCGATTGCATTCTTGCAGTTTTTGATCAGTGTGGCATTCCATTTATCCGGTCCTGCCGCTGAGTGTGTTTTTAGTTTCCCTATGGCTTGTGTAATATCATCCGTCGTAAAGTCGAAATCCGTTATACTTTCCCCTTGTGGTTCTTCTTCAAAGAACGCGTTTCTATCGCATATCAATTTGTCAGTTTTTGGGATACTGAAAGATGATTCATACTGAGCTTTTAATATTTCAGATACTTCTGTTAGATCATCAGATAAATCACTGTTCTCATTTTTTAAAGGTCCGATAGTCGCATGGTTTTTCGACTTTCTTTTTGCGAAATTATAGAAGTACTTTGAGTTAGCCTTTATCGCTTCTATAGCGTCGTCTTCTTCTTTTTCTGTATGCTTCTCGATTAGTTCCTGTATGACGACATCGATACTTTGTAGTTTATCATTTAATATTTTTCTGATGTTGTTATCTTTACAATTACTTAATTTTGCAGTCACTCTTTTTCTCTTTCGGAACAATGCCCTCTTTTGTCTTTCGAACCTGCTTCTCTTTCCTCTTTGTTGTATCTTTGGGACATGTTTTTCCACAATTTCTAACGTCTTCTCCTCTAACGTCATTAGCATCTCTCCGTTGTCTTGGCCTCGAAAATGGTTTTCCAATCTATTACTTCCATGCTGGATGTCACATCTTCCCAGTTTATAGCTTTGGAGTGAAAATTAAAAATTTCGAATTTGCTTCTTTCTGTTGTGCGTGTTCTTTCCTTTCCTGTTGCCTTTATATTAGTTGTTATTTCAATGATGTTGTGGTCTGATATCATAGTTGGGGATATTCTACATTATCAATTAGATTACTGTTGTTTGTGAATACCAAATCTAGGCAGTTGTTTTTTCTTGTGTTTTCTGTTATTTCTTGCGTTAACATAAATTCATCAGCTAAAGCTAGTAGCATTTTTACCTGCTCCTGGTCTTCTCGTGTGCCCCCCTTGTCCTGGTGTATACATATATTTTTTCCTATCCTTTTATATTTCATGAATGGGAAATTAAAATCACAGAGAAAAATATTTGGGGTTGGAGAGTGTAGATCTTTTACTAAGTTTCTTACCTCTGTAATGGAATCTGAAAATTTTGAGGTTGGCGTGTTTGGGGGTCTGTACATTACAATTAGTACCATATTTAATTTTTCAATTTTTGCTGCTACACATTCTACGTAGTTGTTTGAGGTACTTATAGCCATTTCTGCTATGTGCCTTTCGCGTGTGTAAATAGCACATCCTCCTTTACGTCTCACTGTTCTGTCGGCTCGGAGGATGTTATAGTTGTCAATTTGTATTTCTTTTTTGTCAATACAGGACTCACAATTTTCACAGTTCGCCTGGCAGTCCTTTAGATGAGTTTCCGTGAGGCATGCAAAGTCTGCTCCGGCTTCTTGCATGAGTCCTTTCAGGTAAACTTTGTTCGTGGATGGTTTGATTTAAGGCCCTGTATGTTGGCTAGGATTATTTTTATTTTTTCTCTTTCTTTTTCGCATACAGGTGGTTCCGATTTGTTTTCCAATGGGGGTGCCGGTTTCGTTGCCTTGTGGTCCTCCGAGAATTTACCTCTTTTTATCTTTGTCGGTACCTGTTGTCCCGATAACGCATGAAGTGCCTTTGTTCGTACCTTCTGTCCGGCTCTCGGATTCTATATTTGTCAGCTGGTTTTGTAATTGCTGGAGAGTATTTAGCAGCTGAAATGTGTTGGCTGCGTCTAAAAAATTCCACTCTTCTTTGATGTTCGTTTTTTCTGTTCCCTCGTTGCGTTCCTTTGAGGGTGGTGGTATCGGCATTTTTTTCGTATTTGCAACTCCCATATCTTTCATAAGTGTTGCAGACCGTAAGATGGTGGAACATGCATTTCTTATCAAACTTGCAGTATCCACTTGTGTAATGCATTTTGCATAATGTGGGATGTGCATATATGCATTGCCCATCCCGATATCTGCAGTTTCCTTTCGCGTAGTATTTGCATACGATATTTTCTACGCTTCTGCTTTTCTTATTATTTTCAAGTTCTTATTTTGGCATTATCATTATTTTTCTTTGGCTGTTTATTTTCTACGTTTTTAGTTATTATCTTTTTATCATTTCGCTCGTTGGACCGTTTGTCTACTTCGCCACTTTTACTTATTTCTTTCCTTTCATCTATGTCTTCCTTCCGTATTATATTGTTTATGTTATTCGTTATTATTATTGTTTCGTTATTAAATTGTTGTTCGTTATATGCTGTTCGTTATTTCGTCTTCTCTCTCATCCACCCTGTTTTTCGTTGGGACCATTTCGGACCATGTGTCCCCATTATTTCATTCTTTTTTGTAACTTTCGAGTCTGCTATCTCCATTTCTTTAAAGACCGCGAAAGAATTTACGGTCTGTGTACATGCGCCACATAGAAATTTGATCCCCACGACGTGTTTCGCGTTCGAGACAAGAGTTATTTCCCTATCATTCCAATTCATGCAGATAGTCATTCAGTCGTTGACAGAAATCACATATATATATATATATATATATATATATATATATATATATATTAGGGTGGTCCGAAATTATACAGTAAATTTTGAAAGTATCTGAATCTTGTCTTACCCTCAGAAATTGTTACCGATATTAAAAAAACGTTACTGATCAAAACTTATCAAAATTAGTAAATATTTTGTGGTGCCACACTCGACTTTAAATTTCTTAATTTTCTTGTTTCAAAATTCTTTGAATTCATATTCAAAAATTTCTTTAGTTTATCAGTCCCCCTCCATATTCCACTATAATGGAGTATTAACCACTCAGAGGTGGGGGTCTCATGGGTGCCCATCTTCCACTCATTGTTGCGGCGTTCGCAGTTCCTGCTTCAAGTTTGATTTTTTTAACATTAGGAAACTGCAGGCGATGTTGCTCCACTACTTGCAGGAGAAACTGCTTTTGACTTTCATTCTTAGTTAGATGTGCATTGAAATTTTTTATTAATACTATTCCTCTTTCGGAGTTATCATTTGTTACCATCATTGACTTGACATACTCAAGGGCCATTTGATAATCTTGTCTGTTCTCCCAGTTTGTTGGATCATCCTCAAGAAAGGCTATTGGAGTCCGAGCTTAGTGAAAAATAGTCGAGACGAGCTAGTAACAAAGCTGGCTACTGTCTTGTTTTGAATATCGTTGGCAGAAAGATTCAAATTTATTCTTTTGGGCGGATGTTTAGATCCCCTTATGTCGGGTGCTTTTACCATGTCTCTTTTAACATCAATGGAAATATCTTCATCAAAGAATGAAAGTGAAGTAAGAAATTCACTTAGGTACCAAAGATGGCGAGAAAGTGCTTGAGATGCTGCAGAAGCAATGCTTTTGTCTTCGTATACTAGCAGCAGTTTTAGTAGCAAAAGATCATTGGCAGAAGCAGCGATAGGTGCAGAAAACCATGCAGGAACATAGTGTCTAATGGCAAATTGTGCAAAACGTTTTATTCCACTTTGTTCCTTTAGAGTAATTTTAAACTGTGAGCAGAAAAGATTCATTTTTATTGCATAGATTATGCGAGACATCCACCTGGCACGATGCAAAGCACCTGGCTTTAGAAATTTGACTCCACGTGGTGGTACATCTCCTAGATAGATGATTGTAAGTTCCAGGACCTCTCTGTAATCATCTCGGATTTGTGTGGAGGTTAGATGTTTCTTACAGATAACAAGCAGTTCATCACGTCCTGGCGGCGTATCAGGAAAGGTTTCAAAATTTTCTTTATTGATGGAGTTCCAGACAGACTTAAAGCGTTTGAAGATCGGAATATCAGGTCCGCTACTGGCAGAACAAAGTCACACCTCAAAAACATTGGATGCAATAAGTTCAATTATGTGGTGCCGGCATGCAATATTTAGTAAGTCTTCTCCAAGCTTTTGTTCTATTTGTGCAGTAGCTCCCCTTTTAGGACCTTCGTGGCAGTTGTGTCAAAGCACATACCTTTAATGCGATCAATTAAGTTCCAGTCCTTTAAACATTCGACAACAGCTGCTGCAATGTCTACTCCTGTGCCAGACTCGAGTTTGGGTACTGCAAGCAACTTTGATTTGCCTCCTCCTGACACCAACACTGCTAATCTTTCAACTTTTTCATTTCCAGTTAAATCGAATAGCATTTTTCCATTCCATTGCACCATTAAAGAACATTCAGGATTAAAGGATTCTTTTAAATCTTTTGCATTT